>JAJONR010001026.1:0-138182 GCA_029582245.1 Solanum etuberosum | reverse complement strand
TAAAAAGCATTAAGGAATCATCAAAAAAGTATGACCCTGTCTACCCACATTGGCTACATGATTTATGGAGGCTGTGAGTTGTTAGAACTCTTCCCCATATCGGTGCTCAATACTACTCCTAAAATATAACTAGATCATATATTTAAAAACATAACTCTTTCTGTATTTTGAGATTATTACTCAAAAATCTTTCTCTTAAAAGAGATGGTACTCAAACTGCTCAAAACTCTTTTGAAAATCTCAGTTTCTTTTTTATCAATGTAAAAACTAATATCTTTGGGAATACATTGTCCCCTTATACTCGTACTCAATTCATACTTGAAAACTCTTTCTAAAAAATATATCAAAATCATATTTTAATATGATCATTGATGACTCGGGATGTCAAACTGCATAAACATTGATGGTATATCTAGATACCATACTGCTTAAACATTGATGGCATAACTAGATACCATACTGTTTAAACATTGATGACATAACTAGATACCATACTGCTTAAACATTGATGGCATACTCGAATGTCATACTAATCATGTTTTAAAAACTCTTTCTCAAAACTCATCTTTACTTTCTCAAAACCTCAGTTCAAGAACTCAAGTGTTGGCTTTAAAATCTTTTCAAAATTTATAACTTAAATCATAGGGTTCATGCTGAATTATAGACATGAACAAATCAACTCAAGGATCTCAATAAAAATATAGAAACTCAATAATTAGGAATATAATTTTTTAAAAGAACCATGAACTCAAGAACTCAAATCAACTTATTTCAAGAATACTCAAATCTAGGGGTAGAATCCTAGATTTCTCTTTTACTGATTTGAAAGAAGATGTAGGGCATGAGGACGAACTAGTCCAACACTATGATAGCCTTACATAACTGGAAGAACATGGTTCTTGAAGAATCTTGAAGAAAAACTTGATTAGAATCCTTGAAACCCTAGCTCGAAGGTAAACGATCAAGAAAACCTTTCTTGAGATTCTTCAATTAGTTTCTTGAAATCTCTATGGCAAATAATTATGATTTTCATTAGTGATTCATCATTGTATGGAGGAATTTGAGTTAAAAAAAATGGAATTCTTGGAGAAAGACTTACCTTGAAAAAGAATCTTGAATGGAGTCTTCTACTTTGATTTTTCCTTAGGGCTTTGTCCCTAGGGTTTGCGAGACAAGAGAATGATGGATTAAAAGATGAAAATCTAATTGTTTTGAGTCTTTTATTAGTCAAAAAATTCATTTAGAGTTTTCTTGGAGATAAAAAGACAAAAACGACCATTTTTAATATTTTCCCGTCGGCTAATTCGTAACAGCACTGTATCAGGTTACTAAAATTGTCATAACCTTTGACTTAGAAATTGGATTGATACGAAATTGGTGGTATTGGAAAGTAGATTCAAATACCTTTAATTTGATAGGTTATCGGTCACGTAACTCTTTATATTCTAAGATATATGGTCATTTGAATTCGACCTAAGTAGAATCTTACATCAAAACTTAATCGATAAGGAAACTTCAAGAACACTTATCAAGAACTCATCAAGAAATTAAATTGCTAAATATTTATGGATATTTGCAAAAGAAACTCATGATTGGCGTATGGGTGAACGAACCCAATACTATGGAAGCTTACATACCTCAAAGAACTTGGTTCTTGGCGAAATCTTGAATTTCTTGAACGAACGCTTGAAACTTTGAAATTTTTCTCCTCTTGAATCTTCTCTCTAAAATCCTAAACGCTTTTGGGGATGAATGAAACTGACTCTAATCAGTTTAGATCCTTAATTGGGTGTAATTCGCGTTTAGAATAAGTGGGGGTAAGGAAAAGACTAAATTACTCCTCCTATTTTCGGGTAACTTTCCTTAAATGGACAACTTGACTTCAAAAGGGCATATCTCCCTCATACGAACTTGAAAATTAGCAAACTCGGAGGCGTTGGAAAGAGGACTCAGAGATCTTTCATTTGATATCTTGTGGATCTCTTAAATCAATCTGTACTGAAAGTTATTGTCGTTTGAAGTTGTCCCAAAACTTAAAAAGAACTAAGGAATGACTTGAATGAATTCTCTTTAATTCTTTTTGTAACTCAAGGTGCTATATCAATTGACCTGACCTTAATACTTATGAAATTTTAAATTCCTTGGTAAAATCCTACTAACCACGAAGGATGTATCGAGTCTTTGTTCAAAAAAATTCTGGGTTGTTACAATATCTCCCCCTTGGGATCATTCGACCTCGAATGACGGCTGAACTGGGTATGGAACGGGGTTACTCTTATCATCTCTACCATACCAACTAGAATTTGCCCGCATTACTATTCGGAACCAACTAAGGGCTCTCATTTAGCTATTTCTCATAGTAAAACCTCATTCTCTTCTTCCTCCTCATTTATAACTTTAGACAGAATTATCATACCATCATTATCACGATAGTATCATTAACCTTCTCTTTCTAACATTACTCTGTTACTAAAAGGACCTCTGAAAAGATATCTCCCATACTCTTTTGAACTCATTACTATCTTATTCTCAACACTTGACTTGATTTCCAATATTATCATCTCCCCCTTAGGTCTAAAGCTGACACTTGAAGGCTATGGAACTATTTCAACGTCTCTAACTGGTCTACATCGTCTTTTAGTCTAACACTTGGGAGAAGCTTATCTCATGACTACCGAACTCTCCATAAGTAGGTACTAAGATTTCTTTCTAAGGTGTTTCTGTTAACCTCTTCTGATTACATATCCCCTCGGTACAGCTCGTAATGCTCTTTTTACTCTTGTGACTTAGCCATACTTCACTTCCCTTATCGAGAGGTTTAGGGTATCTCACTTGTACCACTGATATTTATTACAGCTAATCACCTCAATTCCTCACCTACTCTATGTCAGTCTTCTAACAAATCTCAAGACTAACATCATCACCCTTATGTTGTCATCTTTTTGTCAAGAAACTCATCTCAAATTCAAGCTTAATGTTTATTACTAAACCCAAATATCAATATGATTGCTCGCTCACTATACTAACTTACAACTACCGGATACAATTTAGAAACACTCATCCACTAGGACCTTATGACAAGTAGTCAATCCTTACCTCTTAGTCTCCATACTCACAAATTACCATCATATTCGACTTCGCAACTTAAGTATTACTTACTCACTTACTGCACATTATCTCTCAAATAGTTCTATCATCCTCTGAATACCATGGGGTTTCCCCCTTCAAAATTAATAGGCCTAGCTTGGGTCTACCACCTCATGAATACTCTGCTCGATTATTCAACATATGAATTTAGTCTTCTCTAACATGATGGCACATTGACATCAACTCTATTCTGGTTAAAAAAAATATACTCTATCTCATCATGACTAGTAACTATTCCTCTTCCTTCTATCTAGAACTCTCCACAACATTATTATTCCTTATTTTACTCATAAAGGAAACTCATCACGTATAACTGACTGGGTGCATTATTGCAATCACATAATCTGCCCCATCACTATCTCATTTCCTTAGATTACTGAACCTCTGCATACTTTCCTCTAATTTTGGGCACTTTCACTACTAATGCTCATAATCTCGTAATTCATACTATCTTTTAGGGCGAAAATACTACCAAAGCTCTAAACATACCATCCTCTTAAAGGTCTCCGCTGAATAAGGTTTAGGGAAGAGTGTACAACTCGCTTTTAGCTCAAACGCATGATTCATATGAACATGAGTGCATTCCTCTGAAACTCAAAACTTGACTCACTCATGGTCTTCTCTCAAGCCCCTTTGAAGTCTCATGACTTCCTCAAAACTCTTACTAAGAGCAACTCATCGATAAAGGAATGACTTTTCTTTTCAACCACCTCTAGTATGAAGGGTAGTCGAATGGATATGTGAACGCACGAGTTAGAATGAATCTCTATGACATAGCTCTATTGCACGATTAAGAGTATGAAAGAAGGGAAAATTTTCTTAAATGTATGTAGTCCCTCGTTAATAGAAGTGGGGCCCTCACAATCATAAACAAGATCTTACCGACACGGCTTCATGACACCCTAGGACACTTAAACTCTGTGCTCTGATACCAAGTTTGTCACGACCTGATCCTACACCCTGGACGTGGCTGACACTCGAGAACCATTTCTGGTCCCCAAGCGAACCCTCATCCTGGCTAACTACAAGCGGAAGACTAACTCAAGCATACAAAGCTTAAAACTGAATAAAATTCATTGAACTTAATTACAAAATCTTTAACTCAAAAGATTAACTCTGAATAAAATAGTTTATTCAACACGCCAGAAATAGGCAACTCAAGTCTTTAAAATATTTAACAAAATAAATGAAACAGACTACTAAAACTCTATTGTCTATCTATGAAGCCTCTAAATGACAAAGATGGAAGTCAGGACAAGACCCACGACATCCTGACGAAACTGAAAAGTAAATGAAAACCTCCTGAAGTAAGGAGGCTCACCATAGCTAACTGGAACTGCTAGTGGTATCAACGAAGCACCTGTTGATGATTCTGAATATCTGTATCTGCATCATGAAATGATGCAGGCTAAACGACTCAGTACATGTAATGTACGAGCATGTAAGGGGAATTGTAAAGCATAAACATAAGCTTGAACTTGATAAAAAGAAAATATACTTACCTCTTCTCAACTCACTCAACTAAACTCAACTCAAGAATAAGATACTCAACTCAAAGATTAGATACTCAAGTCAAAGATACTCAACTGAACTCAAAGGTACTCAACTCAAGATACTCCACTCAAGATACTCAACACAAGATACTCAAGGATAAAGCAACAATAAAATATGCAATATATGGAAAACTTTTAAAACAGTAGATAATAACTCAATTGTATTGAAGAATACAATAATAACTCAATTGTATTTAAGAATACAATAACAACTCAATTTGTATATAAAAATACAATATAACTCTCTGGGAGATTCTCTAACCGACAACCATCACTATAAGCTATGTGATGATACAACATCTCACCCACGCTGCCAGAACTGTCATATACTTTGCCGGGTATAAAACCTACTAGTAAGTGGATCCACTAGTCTATGCTAAAAAGCATTAAGTAATCATCTAAAAAGTATGACCCTTTCTACCCACATTGGCTACATGGTTTATGGGGGCTGTGAGTTGTTAGAACTGTTCCCCATATCGATGCTCAATACTACTCCCAAAATATAACTAGCTCATATGTTTAAAAACATAACTCTTTCTGTATTTTGAGATTATTACTCAAAAATATTTCTCTTAAAAGAGATGGTACTCAAACTGCTCAAAACTCTTTTGGAAATCTTAGTCTCTCTTTTATCAATGTAAAAACTGATACCTTTGGGAATACATAGTCCCCTTATACTCCTACTCAATTCATACTTGAAAACTCTTTCTCAAAAATATATCAAAATCATATTTTAATATGATCATTGATGACGCGGTATTTCATACTGCAAAAAACATTGATGGTATATCTAGATACCATACTGCTTAAACATTGATGGCATAACTAGATTCCATACTGTTTAAACATTGATGACATAACTAGATACCATACTGCTTAAACATTGATGGCATACTCGACTGTCATACTAATCATGTTTTAAAACTCTTTCTCATAACTCATATTTACTTTCTCAAAAACTCAGTTTAAGAACTCAAGTGTTGGCTTTAAAATCTTTTCAAAATTTATAACTCAAATCATAGGGTTCATGCTGAATTATAGACATGAACAAATCAACTCAAGGATCTCAATAAAAATATAGAAACTCAATAATTAGGAATAGATTTTTTTTAAAAGAACCATGAACTCAAGAACTCAAATCAATTTATCTCAAGAATACTCAAATCTAGGGGTAGAATCCTAGATTTCTCTTTAACTGATTTGAAAGAAGATGTAGGGCGTGAGGTTGAACTAGTCCAACACTATGATAACCTTACATACCTGGAAGAACAAGGTTCTTCAAGAATCTTGAAGAATCTTTAAGAAAAACTTGATTAGAAGCCTTGAAAACCTAGCTCGAAGGTAAACGATCAAGAAAATCTTTCTTAAGATTCTTCAATTAGTTTCTTGAAATCTCTATGGCCAAGAATTACAATTTTCATTATTGATTCATAATTGTATGGAGGAATTTGAGTTGAAAAGAATGGAATTCTTGGAGAAAGACTTACCTTGAAGAAGAATCTTGAAAATGATTGAATGAATCTTGAATGGAGTCTTCTACTTTGATTTTTCCTTAGGGTTTTTTGCCCTAGGGTTTGAGAGAGAAGAGAATGATGGATTAAAAGTTAAAAATCTGATTGTTTTGAGTTTTTTATTAGTCAAGAAATTCGTTTAGGGTTTTCTTGGAGGTAAAAAGAGAAAAACGACCATTTTTAATGTTTTTTCCGTCGGCTAATTCATAAAAGCACTGTATCAGGTTACTAAAATTGTCTTAACTTCTTACTCAGAAATTGGATTGATGTGAAATTGGTGGAGTTGGAAAGTAGATTCAAATACCTTCAATTTGATAGGTTATGGGCCACGTAACTCTTTATATTCTAAGAGATATGGTCATTTGAATTCGACCCAAGTAGAATCTTACATCAAAACTTAATCGATAAGGAAACTTCAAGAACACTTATCATGAACTCATTAAGAATTTAAATTTCTAAATATTTATGGATAGATTCGCAAAAGAAACTCATGATTGGCATGTGGGTGAACGAACCCAACACTATGGAAGCTTAGATACCTCAAAGAACTAGGTTCTTGGCGAAATTTTAAATTTCTTGAACAAACGCTTGAAACTTTAAACTTTTTCTGCTCTTGAATCTTCTCTCTAAAACCCTAAATGCTTTTGGGGATTAATGAAGCTGATTCGAATCAGTTTAGACCCTTAATTGGGTGTAATTTGTGTTTAGAATAAGTGGGCGTAAGGAAAAGACTAAAATACTCCTCCTATTTTCGGGTAACTTTCCTTAAATGGACAACTTGACTTTAAAAGGGTATATCTCCCTCATACGAGCTAAAAAGTAGCAAACTCGGTGGCGTTGGAAAGAGGACTCAGAAATCTTTCATTTGATATCTTGTGGATCTCCGAAATCATCCTCTACTGAAAGTTATTGTCATTTGAAGTTGCCCCAAAACTTAAAAAGAACTAAGGAATGACTTGAATGAATTCTCTTTAATTCTTTTTGAAACTCAAGGTGCTATCTCTAGTGACCTGGCCTTAATACTAAAGAAATTTTAAATTCCTTGGTAAAATCCTACTCACCACGAAGGATGGTTCGAGTCTTAGTTCAAACATTTTCTGGGGTGTTACAACTATGAAACATTGTAGGAATCTACCTCACTTCTTCCTTCTATTCATCCAGCATGTTACTTTTTGTATGGGTTGAGTCCAATTGTTATCTCTGAATTCCAATTGGTATTTAAATGAGGTAGTCTAGATCTTATTGTTGGGATTGAAGGTACACAAGCAAGGGAAGATTGGGACCTAGAAGTATCCAGTTGGTATCTGGCCTTAACGGTCATGTGAATACATGGGTGGTTAGTTAGTAGTCATCCATGATGCTAATAGAATATAATGAACTTTATTACAGTGGCGACGAATGCTTGGTGGTTGTTATTGTGTGCATTGCATTGCTTGAATAATTGTATATGTGTGAAGAATATTTGTCTGAATGATTGAAATTCTTATATAAGTTATTCAGTATGATCTGTATAGTCTAATCCTGAAATTTTATGGCCATGATTAAAAGTCTGTATCCTACATATTTGGAAACGATCTTGGGGTTATTTTAAAACTGGCATGGGCTTACCATGTGTATAGATGGTAAGGGAAAATGGAAAATTGTCTCAAAGCATAGGCGGTGACTTTCCCATGTTGCATCAAAACTCAACCAAGACCAATTCGTGAAGCATCACAATAAACAGTAAACCATTAGATCCTTCTGATAATGTAAATATATGGGCTGAAGTGAGTCTATCCTTTAACTCTTGGAAACTCTTCTCACAAGCTTCCGACCATAGGAATTTGACCATCTTCTGAGTCAGTGTTGTCAAAGGAGAAGCAATAGAGTAAAATCATTCCACGAACCTTCTATAGTAACCAACCAAACCAAGAAACTTCGTCTGTCTAAAGTGGACAACGGTCTAGGCCAATTCTTAATCGTGTCGGTTTTCTTAGGATCGATTTGAATACCTTTAGTGCAGACAATATGGCCAAGGAAAGAAATGAATCTCAACCAAAACTCACATTTACTAAATGTAGCATACAATTCACAATCTTTGAGAATTTGCAATACAATCCTCAAATGCTCACATGATCATCCTCACTCCACGAGTAAATCAAAAAAATCATCAATAAATAGAATCACAAACATGTCAAGATAATTTTTAAAGACCCTATTCATCATATCCATAAACGCCGCTGGGGCATTAACAAACCAAAAGATATCACCAAAAACTCATATGACCATACCAAGTTTGAAAAGCCATCTTTGGAATGTCACTCTCTTTCACCCTAAATTAGTGGTAACTCGACCGAAGGTCAATCTTAGAGAAGTAACTCGCTCCTTGGAGTTGATCAAATTAATCATCTATTCTTGGTATAGGATACTTATTCTTAACGGTAACCTTATTCAATTTTCGATAGTCAATGCACATTCGGAGGGAACCATGCTTTTTTCGAAAAAACAATACCGGTGCACCTCATGGAGAGATACTTGGTCTAATAAAACCCTTATGCAACAAATCTTTTAATTGATCCTTTAACTCCTTAAGTTCTGTCGGGGCCATTCGATAAAGAGGAATAGAGATAGGTTGTGTATCTGGGAGAAGGTCAATACTGAATTATATTTCCCTTTCGAGAGGAATACTAGGAAGGTTATCGGGGAACACTTCCGGAAACTCATTTACAATCGAGACTGACTTAAGAGTAGGGGTTTGGGAATCTGTATCCCTAACCCGAACTAGATTATAAATGCAACCCTTAGAAATCATTTTGCTAGCCTTTTGACAAGAAAGAAATTGACCCTTAGGCATAGAATTTCCCCCTTCCCATGACATGATAGATTCGTTCAGAACCATGAATGAGACCAATCGGGTCCTACAATCTATGGAAGCATAACATGCATGAATCTAATTCATCCGAAGAATAACATCAAAATCTAACATATCAAGATCAACATGAGTGACTCTACAAGAAATAGAAACAGGGCAATTTCTATAAACTCTCTTAGCAACAATAGAATCGCCAACGAGGGTGGATACATAAAAGGGGTTAAAAAGGATTTTGGGACCAACATCAAATCTCGTGGCCACATAAGGAGTAAAAAATGGCAAGGTAGCACCCGGATCAAGTAAATCATAAACATTAAGATGAAAAACTTTCAACCTACCGGTCCCCACATCCGAAGAACCCTCGTGATCCTGTCGAGTCTGAAGAGCATAAAATCTATTTTGTTTTGGGGCACCCAAATCGGAACCATTAGGTTGAGCTTCCCTACCTTCCCTTCCCTTATTAGCAAGCAATGGACAATCTCAAATGTTATGACCACTATTTCCATAATTAAAGCAACCATCCGTCTCGGCCAAACATTTGGCATCATGTTTCTTACCACATCTAGAGCAAGCAGGGATAGAAGATCCATTACCACCACCTCCTTGAGTCTTGGGGTTAGACACCCTATCCTTGTTGAACTTAGGAGTTGAAGCATTAGAAGATCCTTGACCGGAAAAAAATTGTTAGAATTTAGAACAATCTTGCCCACCGCTCTTGTACCCTCTTGCCCTTTCCTTGAGTTTCTCCTCTTCAATATGTTGGGCATGTTTAATCAAACAAGATATATCCATCTCCTTAATCAACATGATGGCACAACACTCTTTGACTACTATTTTAAACACATCCGACATGAACTTACTCATTCTTTCCCTAGAGTCGGCAACCATAGTCGGAGCATACTTAGCCAATTGAGTGAAATTCAAAACATAATCTTTCACACTCATATTGCCTTGTCAAAGATTGATGAACTCTAGCACTTTTGCCTCCCCCATCTAAAGAGGAAAGAAATGATTAATAAAAGCTCCCTTGAATTTCTCCCAATCAAGAGGACCCGTATCAACCATCCTCTCACTTTTCCATTATTCAAACTACACTTGAGAAACACCCTTAAGTTGATAAGCGGTGAATTCCTTCTTCTTCACCGTAGACAATCCTATAATTTCGACTATATTATACACCTTATCCAAGAACTCTTGAGGATCCTCATCAACCTTGAAACCATGGAATTCTGAATGATTCATCCTAGTGAGGGTTCTTATCCGTGTTACCGTCGTACCCAGATTTGAGTTCACGGGAGAAATGACCACTCTATTTGCTTGGGCCTTCGTATCTTGAGCCAACACTTGGAAAACGGCTCAGAATTTGGCATGAATCTCTTGCTCGGTCAAAGGGTCAACCGAAACTTGGGGAAGCTTGGGCTCCACATTTTGACCCACATTCCTTCTCACATAAGCTCTTTGAGGGGCTATATCCTGAAAAGGATCGAACATAATTTAGGAGAAAGATCTATATAGAGATAGACTCTATGGTACGACTTTAGAGTGATGAAAGAAGTGAAGTTTCCTAAGAGCTTTGTAGCCTCCAATTCATAAATATGGCGCGCTTCACACTCATGAACAACACTCTACTCAACGCGTCTTGTCAGACATCCTAGGACCCTTTTCTAAAACCTTGTGCTCTAAATACCAAGATTGTCACGACCCAAAGTACACCCTAGATGTGATACGGTGTATAAGACCCCGAGAGGCCCTACACAAGTCACTTGACATACATATACATAATATAATAGAAATAAGAGAATTCATATCAAAGTAAAACATTTCGTATATAAGAAGAAGTCTAACATAGTCTTGACAAACTATTTTAATATATCAAAAGAAGTGGTCGGGATGTAACCCGTACACCACGTACAATATCTGAAAACTAAAACATAAGAAAATGAAGCAAAGGGCAACATGGTCCTCGAAACATTAGGACTCACCAACTCTACGAACTTCAAGTGATCACCAACTAGCCACGAGCGGTAGGAGAAGAAGCGTCACACCCAACATAATTAAATAAAGTACGCACAAGTATGCATTGGTACATGAAATGTACTAAGTTTGAGGGATATGCATAAAAACATTAAATATGACCATAAGAGGACGTAATAAAAAATATGATATGCATGACCAAGCTAAACATAGTGAAATCATTTAAAGATAAATCATAAATCATGAACATGGTCGATACATCTTAAAATCATGAGTAAAGCTTCATAAAACCTTTAAGAACAACTTAGTTCATTTCATGGGATATTTACTATTAACTGACATAGACCACGTGAGCTATAACATGGAATCTGGTGTCTTGCTCCCACACTGAAAAGAGATGTCCTTAATTGCCAGGGAAAAGATCTTACACTTCTAGCTTAAGTGGATCCACTAGCTATGTCAATTAAGACAAACCTACAGGGGCACGTAGTTAGGGACAATGAGATTTCTACCGGAGACCCGACCTCTATTAACAGGAGATCCTCCATATAAATATCCTCTTGGTGCTAAATAAAAATCCTAATGGAATAGTCATAAATTTAATCATATCATCATCTATGGAAAAGCACAATTAAGTTACTAATCCAAGCTAAAAACATCATAGAGTAGCTCCTTAAACCATGTATGAGAAAACCTTTTATCAATCATGATTTCTTAATGTGGAAACCTTTCACAATTCATGCATATATGAGAAAAACCTTTCACAATTCATTCATGCTTGTATTAAAGCAACCTAAATCATAAAAGCTTTATTTTCATAAATCATGCATAAGTTTCATGAAAACATCATTCACAAGTTCATAATTTCTTCATAAATTCATACCTTTAAGAGTTTATAGTCAAAGTCATGATTAATGCATGGGTTCATGTTATTTCAACTGAAAAGCATGTAATTTTTTCAAAATAATCAAAATAAGATCAAATTAAAGCAATTGGATCAACACAAATAGAACCCGTGAAGAATTGAATAAAAACCTAATCACTTTGATTGAAATTTTACTTGGAGAATTGATAAAGCTTGGGGCTCAATGGGTGAATGGAACACATTGATGAATCCCTACATACCTTTCTATTCAAATTCCAAAAGCAATGGAGCAATTGGAGACTTGAGTTGGAAACCCTAACTTCTTCTTCTTGACTTTAAAAGAGAAACAGGGAAGATGAATGTGGATGGGATTTGGGAATTTTAGTGAATGAGGGAGTTGGAGTAGTTTTAGGGGTTGAAGGGTAGTTATAGGACTTAAAATAAGGGTCAAAACGGCATATAATAGGTATTAGATGCATAGGAAAAGACTCAACTAGCCTTAAGAAATAACTGTCTGACACAGCCCTACGGTTGCGACCTACGACTTGTAGGAATTTCTACTGACCATCCTGGTCAATCGTAGAACCTACTTCAGAAACCCAAAAAATTAATCATTTTCCACCATACCTTTTGACGGTCCATCAAATTTTCTATAGTCTGTAGACCCTATCCGTAAAACCTAACTTTTGGTTCAAAATTTCACTAAGTTTGAAACCTTCCTACGATTCGTCTTGTTCATCTATAGGTCCAACATCAGAAATTTGAATTTCCCAAATCTCAACCTCACTCCTACGAGTTCCATCTACGACCCATAGAACCTTCTACAAATCGTAGATTGGTCTCTTAGGAGACAACTAGTAGCCTAAAATGAGACCTTCCTTTTCCAATTTTGTCTTTCCAACTTCCAAGGTGTTACAATGATAGAGGGTAGTTAATAAAATGCAGTGTGTTCTCATATAAAATAATGTCATTCGTGATAAGGTAGTGTAAATGCCTATTTTTTGTGTGGATAAGTCAGATCCTAGAGTCAGGAATGAGCCTATGGTTTGAACAACTGTGACATTTGTGTTAGGGATGGGTCTTGGTATTGCATTGTTAATCGTAAGAAGTTTATGGAGTTGGTATGGATATGGGAGTGGGGAACATTGCTGATTTTTGAAAATTTCTGACTAAGGCTCCTCGAGGCCACCATAGCAGAGCTCCCACTATGGTGGAAGGTTTCTTGCCATAGAGAAAGTCACTATAGCAATGCTCAACCGCTATAGCAAGCTACCGCGAAAGAGACTATGAGTCATGATAGCAAGGGAATCAGAGACTGAACTCTATTTTCCCCCTATTTTACCTTTCATTCCCAATCCAGATTCTATAACCTATTCAATTCCAATCAACGCAAAAAAAACAACAGAAAATCATTCCAAAATCCTAGCATAAATACTGAGATTATAGCATCCCAAAAATCAGCATATGTGTGCTATCAAAACAAGGAAGGTGATAAAAAAGATTTCTTATGCCCAAACAGGGCAAACCCAACAAAAAAGTATCTATATCCAAAGGGGAGAGGGAAATAATCTGGATTGTACACCCTAATCACCATCATGGGGCTAGGTCTCTTGCCTCGAGTTCTCACATGAATGGGAAATCTTCTAAGTCCTCCAGCTTCAACTAGAGTAGATCCTGTCCTATGGAGATGTTGATGACATCTCCTTCATGGTCTTCCATTTACAAACCAGCAGACGATACCAGGAGAAACCTCTCCTCCTCTCAACATCAAGCTCCCTGTGGAGCACGGCTTTGTCCTGGGAAAGAGTAGGTGGGGCGGAGGGCCCGGCAGAAGCAGTCTCTACAAACCTCGTGATTACAGTCAGGTCTGCCTCCAAATGGCTGATAGATATCAAGGGCTAGGATTGGGTTGCATTAGGGTCCTAAACAATGTCCTCATCCTCCTTTGGACCTACTACGACTCAACTACTTCCCACCTTGCTTATCTTCTTCTTCTTAGGCACTCAGAAAGGCTCTTTCTTTATGTGTAAGGGGTTGAACGGGCCGTCATTTTCCACCTCGTAGTTTGTATCATCCAAGGGTACCCTTGCCTACCTACAAAGCACATATACTAGGCTAGGAAGAAAAGGGGACTTCTTGCCGCCATGGTAAAAATCCTTCCACTCTGACATGATCTACTCCCTCACATTTACCAGGATCCTAGATTTGGCACAAGATACAACTATGGCCCAGGGATAAGTCATGTCAAAGAGATTGCCCGGTGAAAGAATCATCTGACCCACCAGTTCTAGCCACCTTCAGGCGTCGGGTGAATAGTATTGGCTGGTAAGACCCTCTGTAGTGAACCCGCTGACCTCTTCCCAGTATTTCTCTTCCACCACCATGTTCCATAGCCAAGTCATATCTATATCTATCAGCTTGGCCTCGTAGGAATCAAATGAGACCTCACATACTTCCAGCACCTGATTCATGGACCAGGTATCCACAAGGACGTCAACTCCTCAGATGAAGACGGTGAGGTTGGGGGAATCTCATAAAGCCATAGGTAGAATGAGCATAGAACTCCAGGAAGCACCCAAACTGTGAGAAGGTAGAAGCCACCACCATATGACCCCAACCGAATTCTCCAATCTGGTTGTAGAAGACGAGAGCTATTTCAGCAACTCCCTTCATTTTATAGGCTTTCTCCTAACAAAAACCCATCCACCGGATTTCACAAAACCTTGCCTTGCTAGAAGCATCGATAAATATTTTATAGGGATAGTTTGGGCCCTCAATTCTTGCAATTTGATAACCTGTAAGAGTATACACATGGGTTAGAAGTGTGTGAAACCTATAGTTTTCTTTAGGGCAGCCTGAGAGGCTTCAGTACTTTCACCTTCCTGCTATAGCGGCCAGGGTAGCACTATAGCGGAAGGAGGGATCATTATAATGCTTGTGAAGAGCACCATATTGGGTGGTTTCCTACTATAGTGGCACCCACTATAGCGAGATGCAAGGTCACTATAGCAAATTTCATCATTTCAGACCTTCAAGGGGCGCATAAGGGGTGCCCATAGGACAAAAAAATTATGTTCCCGACAATTTTTCTACAAATCAGTGTTCCTAAAGTGCTCCATTACCTAAATATACAAAAATCTTACCTACATTATGCCCGAATCTAAATTTTCATTAAGAACAAACCTTCAATTTCCCTACTATTTTGGACTCGTTTTCAACCTTATTATCACGACCCAACGTATACCCTAGGTATCACATGGCGTATAGGACCCCGAGAGGCCCTACACAAGACACTTAGCATGCATCATATAAGATAATACAATAAAGAATTCAAAATAATCGTCTTATGTCATAAAGAGTTTTGAAAAAATTGAAGTCTCACATAGGTCTCTATAAGACATATATTACATCATAAGGAAAGTTATTTGGACGTAAGCCACACATCACATACAAGTCTGAAAACTATTGAAAGACATAAACAAATAACTGTATTTCGGTACTCAAAACATGAGGTCTCACCAAACTTTAGAAATACAGAAGAAATCACCTAGCCATGAGAGTGAGAGGTAGGAACGTCGAACCTTACATTAGTGAAACCATGTTGGCACAAGTATGCATTAGTACATGAAATGTACTAAGTATGGGGCAATATGCATAAAATTGGCATGATAGCATGAATGGCTTAAAACATGTAGGCATGATCATTCTTTGAACATTTAAAGACTTAAAGAAGCAATGACATGTAAATCATGAAATATGGTCAAATATATTGAAATAAGAGACATAAGAAAAGCTTTGAAGAAACATATTCATTTTGTGAGATATTAGTTTTAACTGCCAATAAGAACATGAGAGCTATATCATGGAATCCGATATATCCCTCATACCAAAGTAAGGTAAATCTACTTGTCAAGGTAGACTCTGTACATATCATCTTTTGCTAAAGTGGATCCATTAGCTAGGTTATTTAAGACAATCTTATAGGGGCACATAGTTTGGGACTAGAGGTTGCTACTAGAGACTACCCTATTTGATCATCTACCTCAAAGCCCTCTCAGTGCTAAGTCTAAGTACCAAAAGAATAGACAGAAGTCAACTATAAATTATAACTTGGGAAAGGCAATGATCAATACCAATCCACCTTTTTAGATCAAAACATAGAATATCTCCTTAAACACAATTCAATATGGATGATAAAACCTTTCACCAATGTGAATCTATATGTGAGAAATACCTTTCACAATCATGATCATAATAGCATGTGAGAAAACCTTTCACAATAACATTGATACTTTCGTTTCAAATCATTTACAATAACTTCATAAAAACATGCATGCCTTCATAAATTCATATTTCATAGGTTCATGTGTTCATCATAGGTTCATAGTTGACAATCATAATTTAGGCATGGGTCAATATAATTTCAACTAAATATTATGCATTAACATTGAATAATACATTAGAAGACTTAATCAACAATAAATGAAACCCACAAAGATTGAATTGAAACCCTAATTTGATCAATTGAAATTGAAATTTAAAAATTGAAAACCTTGGGGACCCTATGGAGGAAAGGACTCCATGGGTGAATACCCACATACCCTGATACTTAAATCCCAAAAATAATGGAGGATTGATGAAATTGAATTAACCATAGCTTTTTCTTCTTCCTTAGTCTTGAGAGAATTTGGGGTGAATGAATTCGGTTTGGTTTTGGGGATTTACGAGAATAGGGTTTGAGTGGGTAATTTAGGATTCAAAAAGACTTATATAGGCCTTAGGATGAAGGTCAAAACGGCATCGCATAGGATTAAAATATTTAGGAAAAGACCCAAAAGCTCCTGAAATTTAACTCCTGGATTGGTCTACAGGTCAGACCTACGGTCCGTACAAGTCAACCGTAGACCAAGTACTGGGACCTTAAAATTACCCAACTTATGATGAAAAACTTCTACGATCTGTATGACTTCCTACGGTCCGTAGACCCTAACCCTAAAACTCCTCTTTGGCCTTTAAATTTCACTAAGTCTAGTACCTACCTATGAGACCCATCTACGACTCGTAGATCATTTGACGAACCATCCTGTTCAGCCCTAGAAAAGATACGGAAACTTGATTTTCAAATCTTTATTTCCCTCCTTTGAACGAGACTGGTCTACGAACTATAAAAGGTTTTACGAGCTGTAGACTGGTCTCGTAGACCGGAACCAATAGACAACATCCCTGCAACCTTTTTCCCTTTTAAAATGTGATGTGTTACAATATCTCTCCCTATGGAACATTCATACTCGAATGGGACTCAAGGCAACATACAGAGAGTAGAGGAGAAACTAACAATCCAACATGAATGCACATCATCAAAATGCCTATAATCAAGGAGGAACATCAACTCCAAGATATAACATATTCAAAACAACATTTCATAAGGCATATATGCAAATTATGCTCAATGCACATAATCATGAAGCAATCAATAAAGCTAAATCAAAATCTCAAAAAATAAGTTTTCATGAGCATGCATGCATGAGGAAACTTGAGGATGACTAAGACGTGAGGTTTAACCATGAGGAACTAAATACCTCAAGCTAAAGTAGAATCAGAGGGAAAGAGATGGGGATAACAGGACATCATATCGGCCTCGGCCTCCCAAGTAGCATCATCAACCCTTTGATTACTCTAGATTTCTTTTATAGATGCAACTTCCTTATTCCTCAACTTTAACTTGTCGGTCCAAAAACCCAACCAAAATTTCTTTGTAAGAAAGGTTGTCCTTTATACCAAGACTCTCCAAAGGTACAATAGACGTCGGGTCACCAACACATTTCTTCAACAAGGAGACATGGAAAATTGGATTCACCGATACTAAGTCATTAGACAAATTAAGTTCATAAGAAACTTTACCAATATGACTCGAAATCAGATATAGGCCCAGATAACAGGGACTAAGCTTCCATTTCTTTCAAAATCTCATTACACCCTTCATGGGTGAAATTTTCAAGTAGACCCAATCATCAACATCAAATTTTATATCTCTTCTTCTAACATCGGCATAGGAATTTTGTCGATGTTGAGCCATTTTCAACATTTCCCTAATAAGACAAACTTCCTTCATAGCCTCATGCAACAATTCAGGACCTATCAAAGAAACCTCACCAACTTCAAACCAACCTATAGGAGATCTACACCTCCTTTCATAAAGAGCCTCAAATGGAGCCATACCAATGGTTGAATTTTAGCTATTATTATAAGTAAACTCAATCAAAGGAAAATGATCATCCCAATTACCCTTGAAGTCAATCACACAAGCTCTCAACATATCTTCCAAAGTTTGGATGATACGCTCCGCTTGCCCATGGTTTTGAGGATGAAAGGCCATACTAAGATTGACACGAATGTCAAGACCTTTCTGGAATGATTTCCAAAATTGAGAGGTAAACTGGGTACCACAATCAAAGATAATGGATAGGGGCACTCCATGCAACCTAACCATCTTTCTTAGATACAACTTAACATATTTTTCCACCAAATAAGAAACCTTGACGTGAATGAAATGAGCCAACTTCATCATACGATCTACAATAATCCAAATCGATTCATGTTGCCACCGGGTACGGGGTAAACCAATAATAAAGTACATATTCAAATCTTCCCACTTCCAAGTAAGTATACTAATATCTTGGGACAAACCTCCAGGCTTTTGGTGCTCAACTTTAACTTGTTGATAGTTAGGACATTTAGCCACAAATTCTGCAATATTCTTCTTCATTCCATTCCACCAATAAACCTCCCGCAAGTCACGACACGTCTTGGTAGCTCCTGGGTGAATGGAATATCAAGAACTTTGGGTTTCGATAAAATCTTCTCCCTCAAATCATAAACATTGGGAACACACAAACCACCTTAACTGAAGCACACCATCTCCCCCTTGGGATAAAGCCTCAACAGACATCTTAACCACCGCTTCCTTCAACTCAACCAAAATCGGATTAAATCATTGCTTGGCTTTCACATCCAACATAAAAGACGATTCTGAACCATTGTGAACAATCACACCACCTTCATTAGAATCAACAAATCGAACACCCAATCAGTACAATCTATGAACATCACGAACCAACTCCTTATTATCATCTTTAACATGAGCAATACTACCCATAGATAGTCGACTAAAATCATACGCCACCATATTCGCGTTGCTAGGGTGATAGAGGACACTCAGGTCGTAATCCTTTAGCAACTCAAGCCACCTCCTTCTGCAAAGATTCAGGTCCTTTTTCTTGAACACTTATTGTAAACTCTCGTGGTCGGTAAAAACATCAACATGAATACCATACAAATAATACCTCCCAATCTTTACGGAAAAAACAATTGCCACTAGTTCCAAATCATGGGTAGGATAGTTCTATTCATGAATCTTAAGCTGCCTTGAAGCATAAGCAATAACTTTCCCATTTTGCATAAGCACACCCCCTAGTACAATTCTGGAAGCATAACAATAAACTACAAACCCATCAGACCCTTCCAGTAAAGTCAACACCGGAGCGGAGGTAAGTCTATCTTTCAATTCTTGGAAACTCTTTTCACATGCTTTCGACCATAAGAATTTAACTTTCTTTTGGGTTAATGTCCTCAGTGGAGAGGCAATCGAAGCAAACCCTTCCACGGACCTTCTATAATAACTAGCCAAACCCAAGTAACTTTGAATATCCGAAGGGGATAGAGGTCTACGCTAAATCTTAACCACTTTTGTTTTCTTAGGATCTACCGCAATACCCTTACCAAAAATAATGTGACAAAGAAAATTCACATATCTCAACCAAAACTCGCATTTACTAAACTTTACAAATAGTTGTTGGTCCTTGAGGACTTGCAATACAATCCTCAAATGATGGGCATGGTCATCCTCACTCCTTGAGTAAATCAAGATGTCGTCAATGAACACAATCACAAACATATCAAGGTATTATCTAAACACTCTATGATTTATTTCCATGAATGCGGCTGGAGAATTGATCAAACCAAATGACATCACCAAAAATTTATAATGACCATACCGAGTTCGAAAATTCATCTTCAGAATGTAATCTTCCTTCACCCTCAATTGGTGATAACCCGACCGGAGGTCATTCTTAGAGAAGTAACTCGCACCTTGGAGTTGATCAAACAAATCATCTATCCTTGGAAAATGATATTTATTCTTAATCGTAACCTTGTTCATTTGTTGATAGGCGATACACATACGAAGTGAACCATATTATTTATGAACAAACAAAATTGGAGCATCCCATTGAGAGATACTCGGTCGGATAAAACCTTTATCCAACAAATCCTTCAAATGTTATTTCAATTCCTTAAGTTCTGTCAGAGCCATGCAGTAAGGAGGGATATACATAGGTTGTGTATCTGGGAGAAAATTAATTCTGAAGTATATTTCTCTTTCTGAGGAACACCAGGTAAATCATCAGGAAACACTTTCGGAAACTCATTTACAACAGGGACCGACTAAAGAGTAGGAATTTCAAAGTCTATATCCCTAACCCGAATGAGGTGATACATGCAACCCTTAGAAATCATTTTTCTAGATTTAACACAAGAAACAAACTAACCCTTAGGCATAGAATTTTCCCCCTTCCACTCTAGGACGGGCTCATTTGGATATTGAAACTTGACCACTCGGGTTCTACAATCAAATAAGCATCACAAGAATGGATCCAATTCATACCAAGAACAACATCGAAATCCAACATATTAAGCTCAACAAGATCAACATGAGTGAATCTATGGGATAAGGAGACGGGATAACTTCTATAGACTCTTTAAGCCATAATAGATTAATCAATAGAAGTATAGACATAAAAAGGTTCTAACAACACATCCGGAGAAGCATCAAATCTCATAGCCACATATAGCATCACAAAATAAAAGGTAGCATCGGGAACAAGCAAAGCATAAACATCAAGATGAAAGACTTTCAACATATCGGTAACAACATCGGGAGAACCCTTTTGATCATAACGTGTTTGAAGTACATAGAGCCAGTTTTTCTTTAGAGCACTTGAACCCGAACCACTAGGTGGAGCTTGGCTACCATATTTTCTTTTATCGATTCTAGATGGACAATCTCTCAAGCGGTGACCACTTTTGCCACAACCAAAACATTTATTCGTGCCCATCAAGCATTTTCCTGGATGACTCTTCCACACTTTTGGCATGCGAGAACCAAAGATCTATTTCCACCACTATTCCCTCCTTGAGGGTTAGGTTTAGACACCTTATCTTTGTTGAACTTAGGAGCCGGAGCATTAGAGGAACCTTGACCAGAAAACCTTTGTCAGAACTTAGACTGACCATGTCCATCGGACCTTGAATGTGAAAAGTCACCATCACCGTTCTTTGCCCTCTTTGCCTCCCTAGACCTTTCCTTAAGTTTCTAATCTTAAATTTATTGAGCATGAATCATTAGACAAGAAATGTCCATTTCCTTGATGAGGATGGTTGTACGACATTCCTTGACCACTATTTCAGATACTCCCAAAATAAACTTGCTCATCTTTGGCCTAGGATCGGCAACTATAGTTGGAGCATACCTAGCCAATTGAGTAAATTTCAACGTATACTCCTTCACATTCATATTTCCTTGACCAGGGTTAATGAATTCAAGTACCTTTGCCTCCCTCATCTCAAGGGGAAAGAACCTATCAAGGAAAGCAACCTTAGGCTTTTCCCAATCAAGAGGACCTGCATCAACCGTTCTCTCTTCCTTCCATCGATTGAAACAAACTAAAGCAATACCCATTAAGTTTATAAGTGGCCAATTCTAACTTTTCCACCATCATCATTCCCATGATCATCAAAACCTTGTATACCTCATCATTGAACTCTTGAGGATCTTCATCAACTTTGGAACCATGAAACTCTGAGGGATTCATTCTAGTTAAGTCACTCACTCTAGTTGACGTCGTACCAATAGTTGGGTTGATGGGGACCACAACCTCCCTATTGGCTTGAGCCGTCATGGCTTGATCCAACACTTAAAAAGCAGCTCGAAACTCCATATTAGTCACTTGTTCATCCAAACAGTCAATTGAAACTTGAGGAGCTTCTTAAAGATATTGAGGAGCTTCTCATTCTACATTCTCATTCTCATTCCTCCTAACGTATGCTTTTCAAGGGTCCATATCCTAACAATCATCGTATAAGGATTAGGAGACAGACATATAGAGTTATCACACGACTTTAGAATGATGAAAGAAGTGGAGTTTCCTAAACATCTTATAGCCTCTTATTCATAAATGTGGTTCACTTCACACTCATGAAAAAGACACTACTCGACGTGGCTAAGGAGACATATTAGGAACTTTCTAAACATGGCTCTGACACTTAGTTTGTCATGACCCAAAGTATACCCTAAGTGTAACATGACGTATAGGACCCCGAGAGGCCCTACACAAGTTACTTAGCATGCATCATGCAAGATAATAGAATAAAGAATTCTAAATCATAGTATTATATAATAACCGGACCGGAGGTCATTCTTAGAGTAGTAACTCATACCTTGGAGTTGATCAAACATATCATCTATCCTTGGAAAATGATATTTATTCTTAATTGTAACCTTTTTAATTTGTTGATAGTCGATACACATACGAAGTGAACCATATTATTTACGAACAAACAAAATTGGAGCATTCCATGGAGAGATACTCGGTCGGATAAAACCGTTATCCAACAAATCCTTCAATTGTTATTTCAATTCCTTAAGTTCTGTCAGAGCCATGCGGTAAGAAGGGATATACATAGGTTGTGTATCTGGGAGAAGGTAAATTCTGAAGTATATTTCTCTTTCTGAGGAACACCAGGTAAATCATCAGGAAACACTTCCGGAAACTCATTTACAACAGGGACCGACTCAAGAGTAGGAATTTCAAAGTCTATATCCCTAACCCGAATGAGGTGATACATGCAACCCTTAGAAATCATTTTTCTAGATTTAACATAAGAAACAAACTAACCCTTCGGCATAGAATTTCCCCCTTCCACTCTAGGACGGGCTCATTTGGATATTGAAACTTGACCACTCAGGTTCTACAATCAAATAAGCATCACAAGAATGGATCCAATCCATACCAAGAACAACATCGAAATCCAACATATTAAGCTCTACAAGATCAACATGAGTGAATCTATGGGATAAGGAGACGGGATAACTTCTATAGACTCTTTAAGCCACAATAGATTAATCAATAGAACTATAGACTAAAAAAGGTTCTAACAACACATCCGGAGAAACATCAAATCTCATAGCCACATATAGCGTCACGAAAGAAAAGGTAGCACCGGGATCAAGCAAAGCATAAACATCAAGATGAAAGACTTTCAACATATTGGTAACATCATCGGGAGAACCCTTTAGATCATGACGAGTTTGAAGTGCATAGAGACAGTTTTGCTTTAGAGCACTTGAACCCAAACCACTAGGTGGAGCTTGTCTACCATATTTTCTTTTATCAATTCTAGATTGACAATCTCTCAAGTGGTGACCACTTTTGCCACAACCAAAAATTTATCCGTTCCCATCAAGCATTTTCCTGGATGACTCTTCCACACTTTTGGCATGCGAGAACCAAAGATCCATTTCCACTACTATTTCCTCCTTGAGGGTTAGGTTTAGACACCTTATCTTTGTTGAACTTAGGAGCCGGAGAATTGGAGGAACCTTGACCAGAAAACCTTTGTCAGAACTTAGAATGACCATGTCCATCGAACCTTGAATGTGAAAAGTCACCATCACCGGTCTTTGCCATCTTTGGCTCCCTAGACCTTTCCTTAAGTTTCTAATATTAAATTTGTTGAGCATGAATCATTAGAAAAGAAATGTCCATTTCCTTGATGAGTATGGTTGTACGAAATTCCTTGACCACTATTTTGGATACTCCCAAAACAAACTTTCTCATCTTTGCCCTATGATCGGCAACCATAGTCGGAGCATACCTAGCCAATTGTGTAAATTTCAACGCATACTCCTTCACATTCATGTTCCCTTGACCAAGGTTAAAGAATTCAAGTACCTTTGCCTCCCTCATCTCAAGGGGAAAGAACCTATCAAGGAAAGCAACCTTAAGCTTTTTCCAATCAAGAGGACCTGCATCACCGATCTCTCTTCCTTCCATCGATTGAAACAAACTAAAGCAACACCCTTAAGTTTATAAGTGGCCAATTCTAAATTTTCCACCATCATCATTCCCATGATCATCAAAACCTTGTATACCTCATCAATGAACTCTTGAGGATCTTCATCAACCTTGGAAGCATGAAACTCTGAGGGATTCATTCTAGTTAAGTCACTCACTCTAGTTGACGTCGTACCCACATTTGGGTTGATGGGGACCACAACCTCCCTATTGGCTTGAGACGTCATGGCTTGATCCAACACTTAAAAAGTAGTTCGAAACTTCATATTAGTCACTTGTTCATCCAAAAGGTCAATTGAAACTTGAGGAGCTTTTTAAGGAGATTGAGGGGCTTCTCATTCTACATTCTCATTCTCATTCCTCCTAACGTATGCTCTTCAATGGTCCATATCCTAACAATCATCGTATAAGGATTAGGAGAGAGACATATAGAGTTACATTTTATCACACGACTTTAGAATAATGAAAGAATTGGAGTTTCCTAAATATCTTATAGCCTCTTATTCATAAATGTGGTTCACTTCACACTCATGAAAAAGACACTACTCGACGTGGCTAAGGAGACATATTAGGAACTTTCTAAACATGGCTCTAACACTTAGTTTGTCATGAGCCAATGTATACCCTAGGTGTAACATGACGTATAGGACCCCGAGAGGCCCTACACAAGTTACTTAGCATGCATCATACAAGATAATAGAATAAAGAATTCAAAATCATAGTATTATATAATAAAAAAGTTTTGACAAAATGGAAGTCTCACATAGGTCTCAATAAGCCATCTATCACATCATAAGGAAAGTTATTCGATGTAACCCATACATTACATACAAGTCTAAGAACTAATGAAAAACATAAACAATTAAATGTATTTCGGTCCTCGTAACATAAGGACTCACCAAACTCTTGAAATCTGAAAGAAATCACCTAGCCACGTGAGTGAAATGTGGGAATGTTGGATCCTACATTAGTGAAATAATGTAGGCACAAGTATGTATTAGTACATGAAATGTACTAAGTATGGGGAAATATGCATAAAATATGCATGATAGGATGAATGGCTTAAAACATATAGGCATGATCATTCTTCAACCATTTAAAAACATAAAGAAGAAACCAAATGTAAATTATGAAATATGGTCAAATACATTGAAATAAGAGACATAAGAAAAGCATTGAAGAAACATATTCATTTTGTGAGATATTAACTTTAACCAACAATAAGACCATGAGAGTTATATCATGGAATCCAGTATTTCTCTCATACCGAAAGAAGGGGAATCTACTTGCCAAGGTAGACTCCATACATGTCACCTTTTTCTAAAGTAGATCCACTAACTAGGTCATTTAATACAATCTTATAGGGGCACGTAGTTTAGGATAGAGGTTGCTACTAGAGACTACCCTATTTGAGCCTCCACCTCAAAGCCCTCTCGGTGCTATGTGTAAATCCCAACGGAATAGATAGAAGTCAAATATCAATTATAACTTGGGAAAGGAAATGATCAATACCAATCCATCTTTTTAGATCAAAACATAGAGTAGCTCCTTAAACACAATTCAACATAGATGAGAAAACCTTTAACCAATGTGAATCAGTATGTGAGAAATACCTTTTACAATCATTATCATAATAGCATGTGAGAAAAAAATTCCCAATAACATTGATACTTTTCTTTCAAAGCATCCCAAAATCATTTACAATAACTTCATAAAAACATGCATGCCTTGATAAATTCATAGTTCATAGGTTCATGGGTTCATCATAGGTTCATAGTTAAAAACCATAATTTAGGTATGGGTCAATATAATTTCAACTAATATTATTCATTAACATTGAATCATGCATTAGAAGACATAATCAACAACAATAAATCATAATTGGATGAAACCCATAAAGATTGAATTAAAACCATAAATTGATCAATTGAAATTAATATTTAAAAACTGGAAAACCTTGGGGACACATGGAGGAAAGGACTCCATGGGTGAATACCCACATACCTTTATACTTAAAGACAAAAAATATGGAGGACTGATTAACTTGAATTAACCCTGGCTTCTTCTTCTTCCTTAGTCTTGAGAATATTTGGGGAGGATGAATATTATTAGGCTTTGGAGATTTCGGAGAATGGGATTTGAGTGGGTAATTTAGGACTCAAAAAGCCTTATATATGCCTTAGGATGAAGGTTAAAACGACATAACAAAGGGTTAACACATTTAGGAAAAGACCCAAAAGCTCCTGAAATTTAACTGTCGGATTGGTCTATGACTAAGACCTACGGACCATAGAACTTTTTACGGTCCGTACTTGTCAACCATAGACGGACTTTAAAATTACCCAACTTATGACGGAACACTTCTACAGTCCCTATGACTTCCTACGGTCCGTAGACCCTAACTGTAAAACTCAACTTTTGCCTTAAGTTTTCACTAAGTCTAGGACCTACATACGAGACCCATCTGCGACTCGTAGATCATTTGACGAACCGTCCTGTTCAGCCATAGAAAAGATATTGAAACTTGATTTTCAAAAAAATATTTCCCCCTTTCTACGTGACTGGTCTACGACCCGTAGTAGGTTCTACGAACTATAGACTAGTCTTGTAGACCTGAATTAGTAGAAAACATCCCTGCAACCTTTTTCCTTTTTAAAATTTGAGGTGTTACACATATTTTTTGTGATCCTTATGCTCAAAAAACTGTTGTAGCATTGTAAACATAAGGGTGATCCCCGTGCTTCATGAATTTTGACAATCAATTCAGTTATTCATCAAATTCAAAAACCAATCCAAGGTCTATCCTAGTCTATCAATTCTTAGCATGCATTCGCTTTTATTCGACTATTGAAGTAAATAGAGTAAGGAGTGCGATGTTTACCTTTGTTTGACTAGTCTGGACGCATTGATTAGAGAGAATTGAGAGAGTTTTGTGAGTGAAAAGAGAGAAATGGGCATAAAAACTCATTCCCCTCCCTCTTGTACCCCTTCTGATTACTGATAAATCGTTATAGTGGCTGACCAGACACTATAGCAGCGCCTCTATAGCAACTGTATCTCGTTATAGCGACATCCAGTTCATAGGGTGGGATAGAAATTTTGTGGTGGCTCTGTGCATTCGAATTTCTTATTATGATATTCTTGGGTACGTGAGGTGTGGTAACACTTTACCACTTGCATATAGTGGAGTGAATCTTTGACTTGGTCATATATCATGCAATAAATCTCAGTAATGGATCTATCTTATTTTTCCTTGGGTAGTCAGTCAGGAACTAATGATGGGTAAATTGGTTTCTATTTGTAACAATCTAATCCATCGTTACTCTAGAGTATCTCATGTAGAACCCCAAAATTCTGGATATTTGGTGCAAAAATTTAAAAAATTGAGCACATGATGAAATTAGCCTATTTTGAATTTGGTTGGGATGATGTCGGTCCGCCATAGTAGGAGGCTTCCCTATATGGCAGTGCCACTATTGCGCCTACACAGCTGATATATCGAGCTGACGGAAATCAACAACCTAGTTATGTGACTTCTGTTATTTTTTTCTCCCACTTTTGAAAGGAGAAAATAGATGAGGGCTACTTAAACACTCGAGGCAAAGGAGAAATAGAGGGGAGATACTACACCATAAGGGAGGTGGAAACCCAAGGAATTTTGATACTCGCTCATGTTAGTTTGCTCTCACAGAGTCAGAAGCTCATGGGCAAAGTTTGCCAAATAGGCTAGGTTTTCCTTAAACTGAGTAGTAATACCCAATGTGCTACATTATATCTTGTATATTTACGGAGATTGAATGTATAGGACTCCGGGCATGGAGTCTTGATGGTTAAATGTTGTTATTTATTGCTATTAAGATGGGAGATAAGATAAGGACTATGGGTGGTTCTCTAGTTCTTGCTTGTAATCTTGAGTGTTTCTTGTTAAGGTGATTTGGTGGTAATTGTGAGGTTAAGTGTTAAGAAATTGTTGGGTGATAGCCATTTCTAGGACTTGTAGTAATCAAGGGAAACTGATTTATAGGTGTTTATAAGTAGGTGATGGTTACATATTTTCCAATTGATGTTTGTATGTATGTCTACTACTTTATAGTATCATGGTGTAATGCATGTTGGGAAAAATATAGGGAGCATATGAAATGACATCATGTTGATAATCTTATATAATAAACATGTTTACTTTACTTATGGTTTCAAGTGTTATTGTTCATTGTGATTGTGGTTATGCATGATTGTCTGTGATTGCTAGCTTTCTCGGGTACCATGCCGGTACATGAAATACTAATGGCTGGATTGGGTACCACATATAGTATGAATACTAACTCTGGTTAGCATGGGTACCACACTAGTACACTAATAGTTTGTGTGTTGGTTCCTTGAGAGAATCATGTATGTGCATTTGTGGTTACATGACGGACCGGGTTTAACTTCTTATAATGTGATGTATGTATGTTGGGACCTTGAGTGGTCTGGGTTACTTGAAAGGTCAGTTCATCTCATGTATGTCTTGTATGTGATCACGTGGGACTTGTTTCATGTTACTATTAAGTCATGGTAAGGACAGTGAGTTTTGACTATGCATTGCTTGTGGTTATATGGTATGTTATTTGTTTTGCTAACTGGTGGCTAATAAGTCAGGCAGATGACCGGGGGTCTGGTGCATGATTTAGGTGTTGTGACTAGTAATGGTTGTTGAGGGTTTAGAACATAAATGATAATGGGGATGCAAGCCAAGATGGATGAGTTGGTCTAACGCATCAGTTTCAGGTACTGGTCCAGACGGGCCAGTGTGTGGGCATGAGGACTTGGGAAAGAGTTGTAGGTTAGTTAACAGAATTACTGGTTGTCTTGTTTTGAGAGATCTTATTGTGATAGAAGGGTTAGGTTATGATTGGATATTATGGGGGTATAACATGTAGGCTTGGGAAGCCTTAAGATGATATAACATGTAGGCTTGGGAAGCCTTAGAATAGTAAGAGGGTCAAATAATTAATGATAGGGTTGGCAGCGGAAATGAAGAAGGGCCTAGGATCAAGGTGGATTAGTTATGGGCATTATATATGGGATGGTAAAAGCATGTGGATAGAGACTGAGGTGGTGTAACTTTCATAATGCATGTCTTCTTCTGATTGTCTATATTATTTTATGTGGTGGGTTCAGATCGATCGATGCCTAGCAGCAAATATATTTGTACTGATACTACTCTTGCTATGTCATTTGGCATACTCTAGTTGCAGGGTCAGTGATGTTTCATAGCTGAAGACGATGATGATCTTCAGACTCCAACAACTTCAATTTTCATTTCCCTATGGTGGGAGTTGTATCTTGTTTTCATGTAAAAATGGTACTCTTTTAGTTGGTATTGTACCTGTTTAGACTAGTTAATTGGAAAGTGTTTTCAGTCATTGTAAAAGGTTTTATTAAAATTGTTGTTTTCATGAAGTTTTAAAAACTTAAAGTATTAAAAGAATTTCGCAATATTTTGTTAATTTCTGGCATTTCTTGTTTTTAAATTGGGTGGTAAGAGTTCTTCTTTCTAGGTGTTAGAGTAGGTGCCCACACGGCCCGATGGGCTGGATCATGACACAAAGAAAGCACATAAGAAGGAAAAGAGTTAAAAATGAGTAAGCATATAAGAAGATGTTAAATAAATTTGTAGTTCATCTCGTCCTTCTCACGATTAAATAACTACTTGGCGTTTTAAATAAAGTCTAGACCCCATTTGTTCTTAGGACTAAAATGATAATAAAGTGTTGGAAACTATTGGAGAAAATTAAAAAAAAACTTATACAGTAAGCATTTGATGAAAAACGGCTAAAGTTACTAAAATCCGAAAACAACATAACTACATCCAAACAATTTGAATTCTTGTTGGCAATGAACAATTCATAAACCACCAAGTGGCCGACTTAAACACAATTTAGTAATCAACTGCAGTGAAACATGAAATTTAATAACTTACCAAATTCTTCATCATATAATAGACGTAGCATATTGTTAAACTCAAACTAAAAAATGATATTGATTAAGAAGCCACTGGATATTTCTCTTGAAAACACTAACCATGTCACTTACTATTTAATTTATACTACATTAATCCATAGATACAAAATGGTAAATAATATCATGTCTAGATGCAATAGATAAATGACAAAAGATCAAAATACCGATGAACTGAGAACAAGATTAAACCTAGGTGAATGAATACTATTGTTTTCAAATAGAGTACTCAAATATACCATAACGCACCTTATTTAATTTTTAAAGAAAAGAGCAGAATGGACCTTCTTTTAACTTAATGAAGAAACTCTTCTCTATTGTTGTGTGTGTGTATGTATCCATGTGTTGTATTTCTGTTGCTTCCCTCTCACTATTGTTAGATTCATGATCATGGAGTCCGATGGCAGTCTCCTCTAAAAGCTTGAAAAGGACATTAGGGGAATAGAAAAAATTTAGGAATTAGTAGAAAAAGTTGGGATCTGATGGGATTAATTTATTGAAAATAATATCTTTAATGTGAGAAATATTCAAGGGTTATTATCCAAAAATAGGGAATGCATCTACTGGATACATGGAAAGATTATTATAGGTTATTTCCCTTTTTCCTCTCACTTCTTCTTCGATTAACATTTGGACTCTTAAGATCTTAAAAAAAATCTAACGTTATATGTTAAATAAAAAAAAATTAATCATGAAATTTCATAAATTATTGATTTTAAATAAGGAAAATAGATATATTATATGAAATTTGCTATAATATAACTATGTAGTAGAAACTACTTTGTCAGACTTTAATTAATGGTAATACTTTGTTAAAGAGAAAAAAATCCAAATAAAATAGAGTTAATACAAAAGATAGAGAGCAATATTGTGAAAAAGATTATAAATACTTACTTTATTAATCCAACAATAAGAGTAAATGCAGGAGTGGAATAGTATTGATGATGATGAAAAATACTACTACTAATGTAAGTTATAAAGAAATAATGATGATAATAATACTAAGTAATGCAGATATTATTTGTAAGCACGAAATTTGATTAAAATAAGTATAAATAGCATTTTTGGTCGTCTCGCGAATAAAATAGACGCTCGAATGAGTAAACTTATGAAAAGATGATTAAATTTAGGTGTCAACACGATCATATGTTGAATGATTCCATTGTCCCAATCCCTTGTGCTTTGATGTTAATGGGTAGTATTTTAATTGATTTCATGCTTACATTACTCTTGTCTCCTACTTTAGATGCCAATTTGAACTTGTGAACTTTCAGTTGTTGTGGATTTTTGGTATTAGGCTATGAATTGTGTGGCGAATGAATTATTTCTTATTGCACGTTGATTGAGGAAGGGTATGTTTGGGGGATTGTGGTTTGGTGTCTATTGTTTAACAATTCTGAAGTCTAAGTAGCCTATGATTGAACAAATAACTTGATTACCCCAATGATAGATAGGGTGACATCTTTCTTAAGGGTAAATCATCATTTTGTTGGGTGTTATTGGTCTTTAGGGTGATTGGTTGCTTATTCTCTATGAATTTGGGGAAGTCTGAGTACCCTTGTCTTGGAATTAATTATTTGAAGGCTTCCTTTTGAATTGTGCTGCATGTGAGGATGATTTGAATCAAATTTGTGTTTGGGCATCACTTATGCGATGGGCCTGAGCAATTTTGGTTGTACATTAATAATTCAGGGACATGTCGAATGGCACCCAAGTCGATTCTAATAGTTGAGAGGAGCCTTGAGTTGAGACCACTTGGCAAGATTCATCAAGCTCGCCGAATGGATTCAGCGCATTGTCGATCAACCCCTCTATCACTATTTTTTCTTAGTCAATAGAGAGGAGTCACTGTGAAATTCGCCGATGATCCTTTATGATTGCCAATTATCTTTGGCGATCCGCTGATCTATTCGGCGGCATCGGGTTGCTTTTTCATCTAATACTTCATCTTCATTGTGTTCTCTTGTGTTGTGATGTGTGCCTTGTTAGAAAGTAATGTCAATGAAGTGGGTCACCCCTAATACTCTTCCTCATCACAGGCCCAAGAAACAAAAGGGGATAGTAATAATGGAACCTCTAACTAATTCACATCCCATTCAATGCTAGTCTAAGCATGTGAGTGGTAAGGGTATGAAGAAGTTTTCTGAAGCTCAAGAGGATGACGATAGTGAAAAAATTGATTCCTTGGAATACACCTGGTAAGAGTCTAACCCCAAAGTTGATGGGGATGGGTCTAGTACCCCCAGTGCATAATCTACTCCGGAAGCTCCATCATCAAAATGAAAGTAGAGTTAGATTAGATCCAAAACAGTCCATGACCCGATTATTGTGTCCTTGCCTCCACTAGCTCTTATGGAGATCCTCAGCTTATTAATCGTCTAAAGGTTGTGGGGGCAACGAACATTTTTTGAGGATAAACGGTTGTCCGCATATGGTGTGGCGGAAAGGTATCTCAAAATATAGTGTACCATTTGATATCATAAGTTTAAGTAGTTCATAATGCCTTGAACCCCATATGTTCTAACTTGGGTTCACGAATTTTAAGAAACTGATGTGAAGCTCTTGCCTAAAGTTAAGAAAGAAAGGGGCCAAAAAGAAAGTGTTGATACTGTTGATGTTCGAGGGAAGATAGTAAAGTAAAACTAATTTACAATTAATAATGTTTTTGGTTGCACAGTGAAAATTTTTCATGAGTTGGCAACTAAACTTGAGAAGACTTAACATGAGTTGAGGGGGTGTCTTGTCCCCTTATTGAGTGATGCTACTCGTCCATGGATAGCGAAGGGTGTAGTTATTGAGAAGAAAGACATAATTATGGTAGTGCAATATTGGCTCTGGTTCATATGTTTTTCTTTGATGCCGTCTTAGGACGAATTCATCATTCACTATCTGAAATTAGCTTGGCTGGGGTTGATTATTGAGAGGGAATAGCTTAATTTTGGGATAATCATTGCTTAAGAGATTTCCATGCAGGGTCAGAAAAATCAAACTTATCTCTCATTCACGTGCATGAATATCACTAAGTTTGTGTCGAAAATCAGGTGCTCCCTTTCTTGCCAAGTTAGATGTTGAACTCACTCCAATATCATCTTGTCCCATTCTTAGGATCTAGGAAGAATACCTTTGAGATGAGGATGAGTCCAAGAAGAAGACATTGGTTGACAATTCACTAGTTGTCGATATGTAGCCTCTGGAAAGTGATCCTTTACCTCCCACTCCGAGTGTTGCCACCTCAGATATTCCTTTTACCACTCGTCCCTCTACTTCTACTACACCATCCCATCCTCCATTGACTTAGGCAACAATCTTGAAGATGGGTAACCTACTACATTTGGCAAATGTGTGAGCTTCTCTTCTATAGGCTCAGGTACCTTTCATGATCAATAGGTCTATTAAGTCTACCGTTGTACCTCTTCAGGAGGAGATCCAGGGACATAGGGAGACATGGGGTGCATATAGAAAGCGTATTGATAGGTTAGTCTCTCGAGTTGAAGAGCGTGAGCAGTAGTAGGGTGATGTTATGGTTGTTGATTGGTCATCCTTTAGGGATGAGCTGACTAAGTTGAGAAAGGATGTGGATGAATTGAAATCCACTTATATATCTTGTTTGTGGACTGAGTTTTGCATTCCCGAGGGCATACACATGGAGGTGCCTCTGGCTACTATGTCTGGTACTATAGAGACTTAGGTGATAGAGGATTTAGAGGCCTTTGAGATTGATGAGGAGGATTTAGGTGTTAAGCACCATCCTGAAGCCTAGATAGTTTATCCATTTACAAAGTTGCAGGACATCAAAGAGTTGCTTGTGCAGATGGTTACTAAAGTATCCCTTCGTAATACTTCGATGATTGGTTCTAGTAGGTCCAAACCCACTGAGATATGTGTTGTTGGATAAGTTAGGTTTTTCAAATTGGTTTGCATAATCCTTTTATGAATTTGAGTATCTTGTATTGACTAGTTGTATATCATTTAAAGTGATTTTGTAATGATCATTGTATGTGTGTAAAATAGAGGTGAGAATTGAGGAAGATTGAGTTAGTCTGAAGATAAAAGACCTCATCCCGATGGCTATTTTACAAAAAAGATGGAACTCTTCCATAAATAAGTGTTCGTTGTGTGAACATAAGTTATTTGTGGTCTTTTTAATTCAATAAAAGGGTTCCTCATCAGTGAACCTTGAAAAATTAAAAGAAGAAATCTTAGATGAGTTTTTTGTGTTTTATAAGAAGAAGAATGGAGTGAAAGAATTAAAGCCTTGTTAATGCTTCAAGAAGGTAGAGTCACCTTAATCCAAATGTATCCTACTTTCCCATCAAACTCATTACAAGCCCATGAAAGAACTTTTTGATCTCTCTGGATCCCATGAAAGACCTTTGTGATCTCTCACGATCTAATCCATTGATAGTTTGGAAAATATAGGAAAGCATATGGGTAAACGCATGCATGTTATTCTCTTTGTGAGAGTGTAAGTTTGTTATGGTTCCTAGATGATAAAATACTTATGGTTTGTGAGAGTATGTAATAATTATTTGTGTGACGGCACTCATGTACATTTGTTGAGCATAATTTTGCATCTCAGTGGGCTATTGTGAGAATTTTCTATAATTGATAATAGTTAGTCAACGCTTGAAGCTTATGATGCATAATTGCAGATTGTGAGCTTTAGAACTAATCAAATGGTAACACTTTCATACTAAGTCTCAAGAAGCAATCTTTGTAGACATATTTGCTGAACTGATTAATATGATGTTTTACTTGAGGACAAGCAAAAGTTTAAGTTAGGGGTGTTGATGAGTCGAGGATTCAGACTTATTTAAGGCTTTTAGTTCACCAAAAGTAATGTCTTCAATGTCCATTTATATCCTTTTCTAATCAAAATGTGTTTGTATTCCAGTCATGAGAACATAAGGATGTTATAGAGATGAAAGAGACCAAAGAAGCAAAAATATTTGAAGAAGTAGGCAAAAGTTTGCTGAAAATCGCCAAGGGAACTTGGATTATCGCTGAATCAAATTCACCTCACCAGTTTGCCACAATTCTCGGCCTCTAAGTCTATCGCAATTTGGCGACAAGAAATAGAAGTTGAAGTATCGTCGAATTGAATTGGCAAATGTCAAACATTTCATCGAATGTCATAGTCACATGAAGAAAAACGCAAGTCTTCAAGCCTGATTGGGGATAAATGCAACAAGTCAGCGTCTCACCGATCATTTTGACAAGCCCGATCCAGTTTGCCAATTTAACTTACAGGGCAATTTTGTAAATAATTTCTGAAACATATATATAGCTTTTTGAAGTGAGAAAAAAACAACTTTAAACATTCTGAAATTTTGAAGCAATATTCTGTAAATCCTTATATTGGGAAGAAACTTGTAATTGGTAATTGAAGCTTTTGAAGATGTAATTCTTTAGGATCTCAATTGCAGTAGCTATTATGGGTGATAACTTTGGTATATTCCTCTTATTTCTTGTTATGTGTAGCTAAACACTCTATTCTTAGGGGTGTGTAATGTATGGGTAACTAATCTACAATAAGGTGTTGTTTAATTGCTTATAAAATATTGAATTGAGTTGGGTTTAGTTGTCTCTTTATGTTTTCAATTATAATTTAAGGCTTCAAACTCTAATTTACTATAGATTTTTCGTATTGCTTGTGAAAGGACATTAGAGTGATAAGATATAGCTGATGATGACTCAATTGCTTTCATTTTACGGTTGAAGCTTGAAATAGTTTGGTTGAATCAAAGTAGTAGATTGGTTTTCATGTATTAAATAATGGGGTTTGATAAAACCCACATAGATTGTGATACTTTATTGCCAAATATCTATCACTCAATATAATCTAGCTTACCCACAATTATTAATACCCAAGTTGCAAGATTACAGTTCATAACTAGCATACTCCTAAGGGTCTCTAATTACTTGTCATAAAACCTTATTTTAAGATTTGCGATTGTGAACTTGTTGCGATTAAGTAATCATTTAGACTTGGCATTTAGATTGATACTCAAACCCCTCCCCATTTACTTTCATGCATAAATTGTATCAATTTATGAACTTCTAGTGAGATAGAACACATTGTAAGGTGAATTGTATTCATCTATTGCCTATGGGATCGACCCCAACTCTTAGTTGGGTTATATATTGCAAACCATTATCTATGAATTAAATTTTGATGAGTAGTAATTGAACGTTATCAAGGTATTTTAGACCCTTGTTCTCTTGTGTGCATTCATTTCTTGGACATTAAAGATTGAAGTATTTGACAAAAAATATCACTCAAACACACCGGCAAGGAACCAGCATCCAACAGAAATACATAGGCATTCTATTGGCTCAACGCTGGCTCAAAGGGGATAAATTGTCTAGAAGCACCAGCGCCTGACAAAAGTGTGTTGGCATTCCATTGATCCAAATGCAGGCATCACTAGAATGGAATGCAACAAAGAAACATCTTAATCGACATTCGATGCTTCTACATTGGCTTTCCACCGGCGCAAGTGAGATACAAAATTTTAAGGGCAAAAATGTACTTGATGCTAAAGATACTTCCTTTGGAAGGTTCTAAGGATAAAATAGGAATACGTATAATTGTGTACTATTATCTTCTTCCCAATTGGAGATAGTTCTAAGAAGATCTCATTATTACAAAGTAGAAAATAGAAAATAGACATTATAGAGCCTTAGCTTTCTCAAGAAGAAAACCAATATTGTACTTCTCCAAGCTTGCATCCGAATTGGGTTATCATTGATGAATGAAATGGAGTATTCCTTTGTTGGTATATATTTTATTTCCTTATTTATGAGTATCTAAATCTTTAGCTAGGGGTGTGACTGTAAATCTTTATGGGTAGTAATTAACTAGTTCTACAATCAGTTGTATTTCATGGATCTATTGTTGTCTTGATGTTTTAATCTAAAAACCAGTGGTTGAAAATATTCATTGAATTCTCTAACTCTATTTTGGCTTGAGAAAGCAAAATGAAGTTGGGTAAGACATCATTAGTGAGGACTTGAGAAATTGATCATTGAATTAAAGCTAAAGATAGTCTAATAATCTGATTGATTTCTCATTTAAGGGTAGAGCTAGAGATAACCTAACTCACTCAAGTAAAGTTTGGTATTCTTTTTGCATGGTCTCAGGGTTCGAAAAAACCTGGGAATATAAATATCCATGGGTTCGAGAGAATATTCGATATAGTACAGACCAAAAGTTGGTCATGTATCAATTAATTTGGAATTGATTAATCATTACCTATTAGATTGAAACCCCATCACTATTGTACACACCCCTAGTTGTTTCCATCTTGTTGAAATATTTGTTGTGTTGACCTCTTGATTATGTTACTTGAATTTTAAATTGAAGATTGTGTTCCCCAAATTCCCCCCATTTTTACATTCTCATTTAAAGACACTGTGCTAGTTATTGTTGAATTGACAATCTATTAGAACATAATCATTTCTATCAGTCCTTATGGTTCGACTATGACTCCTAAGTTGGATATTTGTTTTGAAAACAAGCGTATATACCTCAATCGTGAGGTATAGTTGAGCGTTATCAAAAAATGGAACCATTGTTGGGGATTGGATAGCGATTGCTTCTATTTTATTCTTGATATAAAATTTTGTGTACCATGTTGTCTTTTACTTTTTATATTGTTTTTGTTGTGTTGAGACAACTGAAACCATGAGCCACATTGATGATAATGAGAGTATGGTCGGGTTCGCAAACGATGAAGAGAAACCCTTAGAACATGGTGTAGCGGGAGAAGTTCACCTACCACCCATGATAGGGAATGTTGTCTTTCATGTTACAAGTACAATGCTACACCTTCTCTAGATGAAGGGTGTTTTGGTGGGAAAGTGAGCGAGGGTTCTAATCACCACCTCTGAAATTTCATTTAGGTTTTCCTATTGTTTAAAATAAATAATATCAGCCATGAATCCATAAGTCTGAGGTTGTTTCCCTTTTATCCCATGGGGAAGTCATCATTTGGTTAGAGAAGCTATCCCAAGGATTGATCACCTCATGGTTTTAGCTTACGGCTACTTTTCTTGAGTGATTCTTCCCACCCTCACGCATGCTGCAGTTTAGGGATGAGAAAAACAATTTTCATCAACTACCGAGAGAATTAATTCATGAAGTTTTGTTGAGGTTCAATAAGAAGGTTGCATTGCGTCTAAATCATGGACTACTAGATGAAGTTTTGATACAAAAGTTTTAATATTCTTTAGATGAGGTAAAAGAGACAATAGCAAAACACTTACATGAAGGTTATATCATGGACCTAACTAATGCCTTGGTGATCATCCTTCTTGATCGAATGACAAAGACAAATAAGTCATGGCATACTAGAGACACTGAACGACCTTTGGGTGTATCTTCCACAAGTACGATGAATGAGATGAGGAGAAAAGAGGAAGAAAGAGATGAGAAAATAGAAAATATGATGACACAAGTAGAACTCTTGGCAAAGCACATCATAGGAAGTGGAACAAAAAGTGTGAATGACATTGGGTTACACGGTGTGCCATATCATGAGAAAAAGGTTCTTTATGCTCCCTTTGATGAAGAGTTAAGACATATGATGAACCAAGGGATGGGTTCTCAATCGAGGTACTAACGCACCAATCAAGCTCCTTGGCATCCTCGAGAAGAGAATTGATATTGGAGAGACTGTGACAGTCAATGGAGAGATCCAAAATGGCATGAGAGGGTGCGAGAATGGATGAGAGGTATAATCACCAAAGCTCAAATATTCATGTGCCTCCACAAATGACTGAAGCTTTGTCCAACCAACCGATTGCGAGTGACCTAGCAGATTCAAAAATTGAGGATATGGTGAATCATGTTCTAATGAAGGTCGAATCATTGTATAATGGGGTTAAAGAACTCAGAAGCAATGTACAAAATTTGACCCAAAGAGTGAGCTCTCACTCCGCTTCGATCAAGCATTTGGAATCCAAAATGAACCATCTCTAGGCTCAAGTAAATCCAAGGGCAAAAGGTACGCTCCCGAGTGATACTCTCACAAACCATAAAACGATGGTCATTGTATGGCAATAGTCACAAGGAATGGAAAGATGCTGAATGATGTGAATCTGGAACCGAAGTGAGTTGTGAATAAAAAAGGTGATGATGATATGGAGCTGAAAGTGCAGATGCCAAGTTTGGTGGATGATGAGTGTGTGAATGAGGAAAACGTATGTACGGAAGAGGAAAAGAAGGATGTAACTCCTAGTAAGGCTGTGGATGATGAGAAGCGCAAGGAGGATAAAATCACTAAAGGCGATATTCCTAAGTGTCTACCTACATACCCTCAAATATTTCTTAAGAAAAGGAAGACCACCAATTTAAAAGGTTCGTTGATTTGTTTAGCAAGTAATCTATGAATATACTATTTGTTAATGCTCTCTTACAAATGTCTGGGTACGCAAAATGCATGAAAGAGTTGATGAGGATGAAGTTTGTGGTTGATATTGGCATGATTGAGGTACCACATCAATGTAGTGTTGTGATGGTAAAATATTTAGCTCCGAAGAAAGCATTTACAATTACGTGCACCATCGAAGTGTACTTATTCAACAAAGTATTGTGTGACCTTGGGGCGACTATCAACTTGATTCCCCTTGTGATTTTCAAAACGTTGGAGCTAGGAGATCCTAAACCCACTTCGATGAGGTTACTCATGGAATATCACTCTATAAAGTGGCCGATGGGGACTCTTTTCGATATCTTGGTCAAAGTTGACAAATTCATTCTTTCGACTGACTTCATGGTGTTAGATTTTGATAGTGACAATAAGGTGCCTATAATCTTAGGTTGACCCTTTCTTTACACAGGGCGTGCGTTGGTGATTGTGGAGCTAGGGGAGCTCAAGTTTAGAGTTGGGATTCATGAGGTGATGTTTAATATTTGCAAATCGATGAAACTACCAAATAAGTATAGGGTGGTGTCAGTGATTGAGTCCATGGACACATTGTTGGAAGGTCTATATGAAAAAACATAACCCCCAGACATTGGTTGATCAATAAGGTACTTACGTTGTGTCACGACGTCAAATTAAGTATTTCTTAGGAGGTAACCCAAGTGTTTTAAAATTTCTTTTTATTTCACTTCTTGTTGTTTTTGGTTTGTTTCAGAGATATTAAAAGATGCTAAGTGCAAAATGATGAAAATGGCCATCTTGGCCATTGACGCCAGAGTAGAAAAATACTAGCTCAAAACCATCCAATGTCGGTTTGTCGCACATAATAAAGAGTGAACTCGAAAGAAAAAGTTGTACATGTGCCAAATTGGCAGACACCGATTATAAATTATCAAATGTCAGTCTAGTATCGGTGCAAAATAGTTCACTGGCAATAAAATGACTGAAAAATAAACTTCTACGTTGAAAATGTGTCCTACAGGTAGACACTGATGAAACACTGATCCAATGTAAGTTAGGCATGACTATAAATTTTTAATTTTGACTCATTGGATACCGAAAAGTATATATTTTGACCAAATGAATAGGACCAAGGGTTGAAAACCCCTTCTCCTTCCTCATTTACTCCATTCTTCCCACTCGCTCTTACCAACCTCTCCACTTCCCCATATACTCTCCAACTTCCAACATCCATTTTTCTCCTACGAAACCCACCATTTCCCAACTCGTTCCTTCACGCGATCCCTATTTTCTCTCTAAAATTTCTGATTATAAGGTCTCAATAACCCTTTAAGGTGATTGTCAAGAACTCTATTTGAGGACTTCAAGCTTTAACTTCACCACCTTTTCAACTATTTTGGTTTGTTGCTCCATTTTTCTAGTTTCAAGCTTTAATAATGTCATATTGTGAGAATGATTTTGTGCTTAAGTGATTTCCCCAAACCCTTTTTGTTATGAGATATAATTTCTTATTTCATGAAAATTGGGGGTTTTGTGCTACAAATGGATAGATCTCGGTTGAATATACTTTGATTAGGTAGAAATGCATGTCGGAAATCTTATAAGAATGCTTGAAACTTTAGTTAGGGGTGAAGTTTGAATAACCCAAATGAGTTTACATAGTGCATGAATTAGCCCTATGATGGATTGGGTGACGTCATTATTAATGGTATATTCATCATATCTAAATTCTTGTAATGCCATTCTCGGACTTAATCAACAAGCTCTATAAAACTGTAGATGTTCCATTTTTTCCAACAGATGTTGCTACCCCGGCTATAGGATTGATTGATCTTGCTAAAAAGAGGGATGATGAAGCCTTTGTAAGCAAGAATAGGAGGATGTAGTCATTTGGGGCTTTTAGAAAGGACCCAGCACAAGATGAACCTACTCTTGCTGAGTTGGGAAATGTTGTCTGTGAGGAAGACATAGGGCCAAGAGAACCTCTTCATGATTACACCCCCAGGAGGAGTGTTTACTAGAAATTGGTGGATACAACCTACCAAAATGAGTGCCAACTTACTCGCCTTGCTAAGGCATTACCCAAGATGATAAATAATGCGAAAAAAAATTCATGAAGGGGTTGGTAAACAAGGTAAACAACTTGTGCAAACGAGTCGATATTTTGAAAGGAGCGGTTACAACATTTTAGGGCGACATGAACACAAGAAAAGGCAAAGCACCAATGACCTATAAAGATGAGCCCAAAAGGGAGGAAGCTTGGTGTCACGACCCAAAGTACAACCTAGATGTGACATGGCGTATAAAACCCCCGAGATGCCCTACACAAGCCACTTGACATACATATAAACAACGTAATAGAGAAAAGCTAGAAATCTCATCGGAAGTAAAGAGTTTAACATTTAAAAATGGAAGTCTAAGTGACAAGCCATATATTATATTAAAAGGAGTGGTCAGGATGTAACCCGTACACCACGTACAACATCCGAAGTATAAAGACATAAGAAAGCAATAAAGGTGACTTAGTCCTCGGAGTATGAGGACTCACCAAGTCTTCGAATCTACCAAGCATCCTACGGTTCATCCTTTTCATCTGTAGGTCAAACTTTAGTAACGTAAATTCCACAAACTCATCTATAGGTTCTACGGTTCACTTCCTATAGCATGTAAGACTTCCTACAGTCCATAGATTGGACCCGTAGACCACTGCTTCAGAGTGTTTTCTGTATTTTTCATTTCTTTTCAACTTTCTAACTTCCGAGGTGTTACAATATCTCTCCCTTGTGATTCATCCTCAAATGGGACTCAAGTTATCATGAATAGAGTAGTAGAGAAACTAACAACCCATCATGAATGAATTTTTTAGTCAAAATGTACATAAACATGGTGAATTACTCCAAGATAAATCATAACATAAAAAATCATGTTTTTTATGAACATGCATGCATATGGAAACATGAGAATGACTAAAACACATGAATCCGAAAAAATGAACCATGAGGAGCTAATACATCAAGCTAGAGCAAGAGAAGAGCGACCTCACAAATTTTAAACCAACCAATAGGAGACCTACACCTCCTACCATAAAGAGCCTCAAATTGTGCCATCCCAATGCCAGAATGGTAGTTATTATTATAAGCAAACTCAATCAAAGGTAAATGATCATCCCAATTTCCCTTGAAATCAATTACACATGCTATCAACATATCCTCCAAAGTCTAAATGGTAAGTTTGTCTTGTCCATCGGTCTGAGGATGAAAAGTCATGCTAAGTTTCACTTGGGTACCAAGACCTTTTTGGAACGACTTCTAAAACTGAGATGAAGCTGAGTACCACGATCAGAGATAATGGACAAGGGCACTCCATGCAACTTACCATTTCCCGAGTAAAAAGCTTGGCATAATCTTTCGATGAGAATGAAGTCTTAACGGGAAGAAAGTGAGCTGACTTCATCATTTGGTCTACAATAACCCAAATTGAATCAAACTGTCGATGAGTGCGAGGTTAACCCATAATGAAGTTCATATTCAAATCTTCCCACTTCCATGTAGGAATACTAATGTCTTAAGCCAAACCACCCATTTTTTTATGCTTAACTTTTACTTGTTGATAATTCAGACATTTAGCCACAAATTCCTCAATATCCTTTGATAACGCTCAACTATACTTCATCCAATTGTAAGTGTAGGCGGTCGCAATCAAGTATAAACCCAACAAAGTGTTGGGGTCGATCCCACAGGGAGTGATACGATAGAGAATTCAATTACGAAGTGAAAGGAGCGTTCTAGTCGGTTGTAGGAATAGATTTTATCGAAACAATTATAGTAAGTTGCAGGGGTTTTACAACTAGTGTCAATTGGGGGGATTAGAGTGACAGTTAACAGCTAAGAGAACAGGGGAGTAATAAAGTAGAGAGGGATCCATGGGGATGTGATCAATTACATACCAATTTTGTTGTACGAATGATTACTATTTACTAAAAGACGTTGAATCTTAGTGGGTAGGCTAGGATTTAGATGTAATAGCCATCTCTCAGTCAACTATCACGATTCAAGCGAGTTCTCTCGAACCTCAACAAGCATAACAATTATGAATAGCCCAAAACCTCAATTAATCTACTCTTTCGAGCTAGATTGGTAGGGTCAAATTAAGATTCACTTTCTCAAGCTGAATCCATAATAACCCAATTACTACAATCATCAATTGATAGTTTTAATTCTAAAACCTATTTCTCAATCAAGCCTAGAATACTAAACTAGAATTTGCATTTGTAACTACAATTCATGACTAAAAACTCAACTATCATTCAAACCCACTTCAAATCAACAATTAAATCAGTAAGTACTACCACCCATAAGCTAATTGAGATAATTAATCACATAATCACACCCCCAAGAATGGGAATTTTAGCCAAATATTATAAACACCAAGAAAGTGTTACCAACTACGTTCTTCATCAGTTTGGGTAACAAATTACAGGTCTTCCAAATGCTCAAAATTGAGTTCAAAATCATTACAACCTTCAATCTCTCCTCAAAAACTTAAAGAACAGTGTTCAGAGTGCTTTAGATAAAAAACCCAAAGTTAGAATGTGAGGAAAAACCTTTTCCTCTTTTCAAAATTCAATTTATACGTTTCCAGATTTTTTGCTTTGGGCCAATTAATGTTTCTGGGATTTCGACTCATTTAGGGCTTGATAATCATTGTTTTAGTGTCGTCATGGCCTATTTTGTGCTCTAAACTAATGCTTATGTGTTGATTTAAATCTAGGAAGGAAAAAGAACAAGGCAAGGATATTACCGAGCAAAAGAGAGTAGAAAAATTGAACTAGTTGAAGAAAAGCAAGTCTAAGGATCACCAAGGCCACTTGGCGACTCGTCGAGTGGTCCTTCAGCTCGCCTAAAGTTACAGCGTGCCAGCCCTTGGACAAAGACAACTCGGTCATGGAACATACCCTTCGGTGACTCACCGATTTGATCGGCGGAGGAGTCTCAGCCCGCCTAAAGTTACAGAATAATTAGTGAAGATGCAAGCAAAAACAGCGATGAGAAAGGACAATTGGCGCATCGCCAATCAGGTCGGCGAGCCCGACCTTGATCGCCTAAAATCACAGCATAGAATGGGTGTAGACTCAAGCTAAAAAGGCAATGGAGAGGAGAATTTGGCACGTCACCGACCTGGTCGGCGATGCTTGACTTATACCGCCGAATAACTCCGAAGGCAAACATCTGGGAACGTATAAATTGATTTTTAAAAAGAGAAAACAACTTCCTTACATTGTTAGACTCTGGGTTTTTGATCAAAACACTGGTTTTCTGAGTTTTTGAGTAGAATTTGAAGTTGGGTTTTGATTTTAAGTTGATTTCAAGCATTGTAAAGACGAGAATTTTGCTACCCACCTTATGGAGAATATAGTTGGTAACATTTTTCTGCTTTTCACAATGTGTGGCTAAAACCCCCATTCTTGGGGTGTGATTATATGATTAATTATCTCAATTAGCTCATGGGTGTTAGTAATTAATGATTTATTTATTGTTTTGAAGTGGGTTCGATTGATAACCGAGTTTTAATTCATGAACTGTAGCTACAAATGCAGTTCTAGTCTAGCATTCTTTGCTTGCTTGAGAAAAAGGATTTAGAATTAAGGTTATCAATTCATGATTGTAGTGATTGGATTGTTATGGGTTCAGCTCGAGAGAATGAATCTTAGATTTGATCCTACCAATCTAGCTTGAGAGAGTAGATTAATTGAGGTTTTGGACTGTTCATAATTGTAATGCTTGTCGAGGTTCGAGAGAACTCGCTTAAATCGTAATAGTTGATCGAGAGATGGCTATTGCATCTAAAGTATAGCCTACCCACTAAGTTTCAGCATTTTCGGTAATTAGTAATCACCCGTATAGAGAAATTGGCAATTTATCGATCACATCCCCAAGGATCCCTCTATACTTGATTACTTCCCTGTTTTCGTAGTTGTTAATTGACAATATAATCCCCCTATTTGATACTAGTTGTCAACCCCTTCAATTTACTTTAATGGTTTCGATAATTTCTATTCCTACAAATGATTATAACATGTCTTTTATTTCCTAATTGAATTCTTTACCGTATCACTCCCTGTAGGATCGATCCCAACTCTTCGTTGGATTTATACTAGATTGTGATCGCCTACACTTAGAATTGGATGAAATGCAGTAGAGCGTTATAAAAAATGGCGCCGTTGCAGGGGAGTGGTGTTTAGAATTATTTTAGTGAAGTTTAGTTTTGATCTAATAGTGTTTGTACTTGAATCCACTTACTTTGTTTTGTGTTTGTTGTTGGCTTCTTATGAATAGGTGACGAGATGAGTGTGAACGGGAGTAACGCTAGCCAACTTGGACATCAAGATGACATCGGTAACTTGAATGATGTCAATGAAGCTCAATTGGGTGGTGTAGGTGCTATTCGTTTACCTCCGGTCGTGAAAAATGTGGTTTTCCATGTGACTAGCACGATGTTGCTGCTATTGCAAATGAAGGGTTTGTTTGAAGGGTTAGCTCCTGGGGATCCCTATGAGCATATTCAAAACTTCATGGACGTGTATGGTCCATTTGTCTCTAGAATATCACACAAGATTCGGTCAAACTTCGGTTGTTCTCGTTCTCTCTAATGGGGAAGGCAACGAAATGGTTGGCTGAGTTACAAAGATAATCACCTTCATGGGAAGAACTCATTGAGCTATTCTATGTCAAGTTTTTCCCTCCCTCGAGGATAATGAAGCTAAGGGATCATATTCATAACTTTAAATGGGTAGATGGGGAACCGATTCATGAAACGTGGTTGAGGTTTCAGAAGCTGATGCTCAAGTGCCCAACTCATGGACTCCCGAGCAATGTGTTGCTACAATACTTCTATCGGAGTCTCGATTCAATAAACAAAGGGGTGGCTGACCAGCTTGTTTGAGGAGGAATCATACATCAACCATTTACTATAGCATCCACTCTCCTCGACGGAATGACAAAGATCAATTGTAATGGTACACTAAGGAAGATCAGGTGTCTCCCTTGAATTTTGGGCTGACAAAAGAGCAGGTAAAAAAAACCAAGAACGAGATGACAAGATAGCCAAGATGATGTCCCAAATGGGGTTGCTAAATGAACAAGTGATGGGAGGTATTTCTGAATACAATGAGGTGAAAAAAGTGTCAAGACTAGAGGAGGATTCTCACTCAGGCTCTTTAAAGTCGGGTGGGAATCAAGGTTGGAACACATTTATTGAAGATGAATAGAGAGGTTATAATCGAGGTTGGGCTGACCAACATGACTTTTGGAGGAGAGAATACAATCAGGATGTGTATCACGTACAAACAGGTGACAGCCCAAAATCTAGGGGAAGTTCAGAGAGCTTTTGAGTGGATGAATTGTTATCGCGCATTCTAGATAAGGTTGAAGGGTCTGATGACATGCTTAAAGAAATGAAGGCAGATTTCTCGTCCTTGAATAATAAAGGAAACTCTCACGTAGATTCTATCAAGCAACTTGAATGTCAAATGAGCGAACTTTCAGCCCAATTAGAACCCAAACTATTTGAAAGGTGTGCAAATGATGATATGTCAAATTCAAAGGCTGATCATGACAAATATTTGGCGGTTTTGACACGAAGTGGGAAAGTAGAAAGTGGTGATGTGAAGATTAATGATGGGGCAAACACTAGTAGAGAAGAGAAAGTCACCATTGATATAGAGAGGTCTGACCAAGCACCGGAGAATAGCATGCCCAAAGAGGAGGAAGAAAACCCAAGGCAAAGCACAACCGAAGAGCTGCAAATAGCCAAAGAAAGGGCTACATCTTCTCCAAAGTTGGTAAACTCGTTGCCCAAAATCAATCCCCCTTTTCCTCAAAGGCTCAAAAACGGGATGAAGATGAAAAGTTTAAGAAATTTCTATCCGTGTTCAAGACACTTTCCATAAACCTTTCTTTAGTGGAAGCATTATTGGAGATGTCGGGATATCCAAATTCATGAAGGAACTAGTCACTAAGAAAAGAAGTATGGATTTCAAAACGATTGAAGTCTCTCACAATTGTAGTGCAGTTATGACCAGCGATATGATCATAAAAAAGCGGATTCGAGAGCATTTACTATCCCATGTATCATTGAGATGCTTCAGTTTGCCAAGGCTTTGTGCGACTTGGGGGCAAGTATTAACTTGATGTCGTACGCCATCTTCAAGCAACTTGGGCTGGGTGAACCTAAATCCACCACAATGTGGCTTCTCATGGCTGACCGGTCCATTAAACATCCCATTGGAATACTTTATGATATCTTGGTGAAGGTGGATAGAGTCATCTTTCCGGCTGACTTTGTTATTTTGGATTGTGAGATTGATGCGGAGGTGCCTATTATTTTGGGTAGACAATATTTGGCAACCGGAAGAGCTCTAGTGGATGTTGAAAGTGGTGAATTAAAGTTTCGGGTAAATGATGAGGAGGTTACACTCAATATGTGCAAATTGATAAGCAACCTAGTGACATTCATGTGATTTCAACAATTGATGTGATTGATGAAGCAGTGGATAGTGTGAGTGAAATGATGTGTATGGGTGAACCCCTTGCTACCGTCCTTTCAAATTATGATGAGGAAGAAGTTCAAGGGTATGATGAAGTGGTGGCTACTCTATCGAGACTAGGCGCTCATTCAAGAAACCCATTGAAGCTTTATATTAATCTAAAAAATCGAGAGAGTCCCCCTGCCATACCATCCACGGAAGAACCTCCTAAACTTGAGTGGAAAATGCTCCCATCTCATCTTTAGTATGTATTTTTGGGAGCAAACAATACCTTACCCGTCATCATTGCAGCGGACTTGCTTGAATGGCAAGTGAAATTACTTGTTGTGGTATTAAAGCGGTACATCAAGGCCATAGGATGGAAAATTGCTGATATTATAGGTATTCCCCCCGGGACTTGGACTCATAAAATCCAATTGGATAGTGAATGCAAACCAAGTGTTGAGCATCAAATAAGGCTAAATCCGCCTATGCAAGAAGTGGTGAAGAAAGAAATCATCAAGTGGTTAGATGCAGGTGTGGTGTACCCTATTACGGATAGCGAATGGGTAAGTCCCGTACAATGTGTACCAAAGAAAGAAGGCATCACGGTGGTTCCAAACGAAAAAGATGAATTTGTACCTATGAGGCCGGTCACTGTTTGGCGTGTATGCTTGGACTACCGGAAATTAAATGCATTGACCGAGAAAGATCATTTCCCAATGTCGTTTATGGACCAAATGCTTGATAGACTTGCGGGGCGTGGATGATATTGCTTTTTGGATCTGTATTTCGGATACAACCTGATTTCCATTGCACCGGAAGATCAAGAGAAGACTACTTTCACATGTCCCTATGGGACCTTTGCTTTCAAGAGGATGCCTTTTGGTTTGTGTAATGCTCCGGTGACATTTCAACGATGTATGCTCTCTATTTTCGCAAATATGGTGGAAGACTCAATGGAAGTATTCATAGATAATTTCTCAGTTGTTGGTGATTCATTTGAATCTTGCCTTGAACATCTTGGGCAAGTGCTACAAAGGTGTGTGGAAACAAACCTAGTTCTAAATTGGGAGAAGTGTCACTTCATGGTAAAGGAGGGCATTCTTTTGGGACATAAAATTTCAGGAGAAGGAATGCAAGTGGATCAAGCTAAAGTCGAAGTCATTGCCAAGCTTCCCCCTCCTATCTTGGTAAAAGGTGTCCGGAGTTTTCTAGGCCATGCGGGTTTCTACATGAGGTTTATAAAAGACTTTTCCAAAGTAGCACACCCACTTTGCAAACTGCTAGAAAAGGTATCGACCTTCAATTTTGATGATGCTTGCCTAAAAGCATTTTTGTGCTTGATAGAAAAACTAGTGTCTGCCCCAATCATTATTTCCCTCCGATTGTAGTATTCCATTTGAACTCATGTGTGATGCTAGTGGTGTTGCTTTATGAGTTGTTCTTAGTCAACGAAAAGGGAAATTATTTCACCCTATTTACTATGCAAGTAAGATATTGAATGTGGCGCAAAATAATTATACCGTCACGGAGCAAGAATTGTTAGCGGTGGTGTGTGCGTTTGAAAAATTTAGAGCGTATCTTTATGAAACCAAAGTGGTAGTACACACGGATCATGCTGCCATTAGATACTTGATGGCCAAGAGGGACGCCAAACCAAGGTTGATTCGGTGGGTGTTGTTGTTGCAAGAGTTTTATTTCGAAGTAAAAGATCAGAAGGGATGTGAAAACCAAGTGGCAGATCATTTGTTTCGGTTAGAAACCGATGTGGTTAATTCCAACGAAAGGGACATTGTGGCTGAATTTCTGGATGAAACAGTGATGAGGGTAACCCACCTTGGTATGCTGACTTCGCTAACCATGTAGTGTGTGGAATAATACCCGAGGGTCTGAACTTGTATCAACAAAAGCGGCTCTTGTTTGATGTAAAGAGGTATTTCTGGGATGAACCATATCTATTCAGAGAATGCACAGACCATATAATTCGACGATGTGTACCGGAAGAGGAAGTCAATGAAATTTTCAATGCTTGCCATGCTTCACCTGTTGGTGGACATCATAGCGGGGTGCGAACAGCCGCCAAATTTCTTCAAAGTGGCTACTATTGGCCATCACTATACCAAGATGCACATGGCTTTGTCAAAAAATGCATACAATGCCAAAAGCAAGGAGGGGTATCAAGAAATCACGAGCTACCACTTAATCCCATCCTAGAGGTTGAATTGTTCGATGTTTGGGGAATAGATTTCATGGGTCCGTTTGTGAGCTCTTTCGGTAACAAGTACATTCTGGTGGCGGTCGATTACGTTTCTAAATGGGTGGAAGAGTTGGGGTCGAACCCACAGGGAGCGGTACAATTGTTCAGATTCAATTATGAAGTATAAATGTGATCTATTCTGTTATAGGAATGTAAATTATTGTAATCATGTAAACAAGGCTAAGGGGGTGACAACGAATGTCAGATGGGGGTTTGGATTGTCAAATATTAGCTACAACACAATCAAACACGAGGGAAATAACAATATAGAGAGGAATTCTCAGGATGTGATCGATTATAGGAAAATTTCATTGTACGGGTAATTGAAATTACTAACAAATAGCTAAATATCAGTGGGTAGGCTGTACTATAAGTAAGATAGTTTTCTCTCGAACAACTACCCCGAATTAAGTGATTTCTTTCAAACATCAACAAGCTTAGCAAATAAGAACAGCCCACACCTTAATTCATCCACTGTCTCGAGCTAGATGGGTAGAATTGGATTTAGGATTTACTCTTTCGAGCTAAACCAATATCAACCCAATAACTACAATCATTAATCGAAAGCTTTGGCTCCAAAACTTCTCTCTCAAGCAAGCCCAGAACTCTAAACTAGAATTGCAATTGCAACTACAATTCTTAGATTAAAAAACAGCTATCAATTAAACCCTCTTCAATTCAGCATTTAAGTCAGTAAATAACAATAACCATAAGCTAATTCAACCCATAATCACATTATCACACCCCAAGAATTGGGGTTTTAGCTAAGCATCATAAAAAGGTAAAAACAGTTACCAACTATATTAGCCATCAGCTGATTAAGAGTCTCCAAGCCTTTACAATGCTCCAAAGTGATTAAATTCAAAAACCCACTTGCAAATCCTCAAAATTAAACTTAGAAATCCTCAAAGTCTACAATAAGAACTGAAAAACTAAGAGAAAACTCTAACTCTAAAACTAGGGGATTAGAACTAACTGGGAACTTTTCAAAATTCCTTTTAAAATCCAATTTATAGTTGCCTGCGTTTTGGCCTGAAAGTCCACTCGGCGGTATAAGTCGTGCCTCGCCGAGTGGTTCGGCGAACCGCCTTTTGCTCTCTTCCATCGTCATTTTGCATTCATCTTCAGCATCCCAGGTCCTGTAACTTTCAGCGATCAAACTTGTTGTGGAGGAACCGATCGGTGATCCACTGATTACCCATTTATGTCACCAACTTGGTTCTTCCCCAAGGCTGGCATGCTGGAACTTTGGGCGAGCAAAACAGCTACTCGGTGGTGCGCCGAGTGGTCTTGGCGATCAGCAGGATCACTTTTCTTCACTTTTTCAGCTATTTAGTTCCTTTTTGTTCGGTCATGTCCTTGTCTTGCTCCTTAGCCTTCATAGCTGCAAATTAACACTTTAACATCAGTTTAGAGCATAAATTAGGCATTTGAGGACACTTATACTATCAAAACAAAGCCCTAAATGAGTCGAAATCTCGCACTCATCACCCAAAAATTAGGGAAAGAGTGTTGTACAATTCTTAAACCGCTACATTTTTGCAAGATTTGGTACCCTGCGTGCCATTATCAGTGATGGGGGTCTCATTTTTGCAACCGGTTGTTTGCATTGTTATTGAGCAAATACGGAGTCAAGCATAAATTTGCAACACCATATCATCCACAAACAAGAAGACAAGTTGAGGTTTCAAATAGAGAGATTAAGAGTATTCTGGCAAAAAACAGTGAATGCAAATAGGACGGATTGGTCTCTGAAGCTGGATGATGCTCTTCGGGCATATCGCACCACTTTCAAAACACCAATTGGCATGTCACCATATCAGTTGGTATTTGGAAAATCTTGTCACCTGCAAATTGAGCTTGAACATAAGGCGCTATGGGCGTTGAAGGCGTTAAATCTGAACTGGGAAATTGCTTCAAAAGGGAGAGTAAATCAACTTCATGAGTTGGCGGAATTTCGTTTGAGGGTGTATGTAAGTGCTTCCCTTTATAAGGAGAAAATGAAGAAGTGGCATGACGCTAAAATTCTTCACCGAGACTTTCGAGTTGGTGATTTTGTTTTGCTCTACAATTCTCGATTGAGACTTTTCTCAGGTAAACTCAAGTCGAAGTGGTCTGGCCCAATCAAGGTAACTCGAGTGTTCACAAATGGGGAAATTGAAGTTGAAGGTAAAGAAGGACCAGCATTCAAAGTGAATGGGCCGCATCTGAAGCTCTATTTTGGAGAATGTCAAGAAATATGGGTAATCGAAGTGGTGTATTTGGAAGATGCTTGAGAGCATTTCCACGTCGTGCCACGACGTTAAATAAGGTGCTTCTTTGGAGGCAACCCAAGCTTTAGTTATTTTTGAATAATATTTACTGAATGTGCAGGGACTGGTGATTGTGCAATGATGAAACCCTTTCGGCGGTCCGCCGAGTGTTTCGGCCTCCCCGATTTGGTCCGCCTTTTGGTCTTGAATGGAGGAACACCATTCTGGAAAATTTGGTGAAACTGTTAATCTATTCAACGATTCGCCGAATCATTCGGTGAGCCCAGGTTCACTTGCCTTTTGGTCCATCCTGAAGGACCAGTGTTCTGGAAATTTTGGCGAACCACGTTGTTCGGCAGCCTCAAGCAACCTTCGCCGATTGGCCACATAGTGAAGAGTTCTTCGGATCCCACTCCTTTCATTCAGTGCTCTTTTCTTTTTAATTCTATCTTTATTTTCATTCTTTCCATTGAGGACAATGTTAGGTTTATTTAGTGGGGTAGGGGTAATTAAATGTTGGTTTTGTCCCAAATTAAAAATTGTCACCTATTGGTATTTGTGAATGTGGTTGTTCTCTTGAAATTTTGAGTATCGGTTGTGATCAATACCGATGACTTGAACAGTGCTCTTGATTGAATGAGATGTGTGTACGGCTACAATGAGACAAATTGAGTTGCATAAGTCATATGTGAACTCTGAGCATCTCATTGTGACAAGTCAGTTATTGAGTTGACCTCTTGTGATGATCGTTGCACGCTAGTTGAAAATTGTAGAGTCTTGTTTGATGATTATTTTGAATGTCATGTGTGGTGAGATTTTCTTGAAATATGTGCTTGGTAATACCTAAAAAGTTCCCCGTTAGTTTATTTGACTAATGTAAGTGAATGATAGAGATTATCTTAGGCACATTTTGTGAAGAGTGAACCAAAAAAAATTATACTTCTTTGTGACCACCTTGTGAGAGTATGAACCTTGCTTGGCACCGTTTGAGCCTAACTTTTTCTTTGGATGGAACATGAATAACTTTGCCCTATTTGTCCCATCACCTATAACCTTCATTGAGCATTGGTTTGTTTGAATAGCCAACTTAGGACAAAAGCCTAAGTTGGGGGTATGGTGAAAAAGGAGGAAAGTCGAGAAGTTCAAGAAATTTTCCCTTGAAGGATCATGTTGAAAAATATGGAACCCCTCCATAAAAAAAAAGAGAGAAAAGTGAAAGAAGAAAAAGATAAAAAAAAAAGAATTGTTTAAATAAAGCTTGTGAAATGAACAAAACAAATGGGGTATCCAATGAGTCATGCTTAAAAGAACATAGGGTGGATTGTGAAAATAAAAAAAATAGAGTGAAAGAAAAGGAGAAAAAGTGAAATGCAGGCCATGCTTCATGAAGGTAGAAGTCACTAAACCAAACTGATCATACCTTTACCCTAAGCCCCGTTACAAGCCTTGAAAGACCTTTGCGATCTTGAGTGAGTTGAAAGTAATGTTGATTGGAAAATAAGGGAAAGCTTATGGATAAAGTCATGCAAGTGTATATCTTTGGGAGTGTGAGAGTTGCTTTTGATTCCAAAAGTCTGGAAATTTGATGAGTTTAGTGTGACCATGGAATCATTCTTTGTGTGAGGGTGTAACACCCCATAGCCTAAAGAGGAAAGCTTAATAAATACTCAACACTTCCAGGTGTCACCCATGAGGGCAAACCACACCCCGTTGTGTGGTCCACGCCCCGTTGGGGGACACCCTGGGGACTGTCTGAGGCAGTAAACCACGGCCAGGACCCACACTCCGTGGATGGGTCCACGGCTCGTGGCTAGGGGTCCGTAGGTCAAGACCCTGAAAACAAGGTCCCAGACCACCAACCATGGTTCACCAGGACGGACCGTAGGTCCATCCATGGTCCGTCGGCGTGGTCTCGTGGGTGGGCCTGTGGGATGGTTAGGTCGAGGAGTTAAGGGTCTTTTCCGGATTTAATTAGAATTAAGTGGTGTCATTTTGACTCAACCTAGACCATCTATATAAGTATTTTTAACGCCCAAAATCCCCCATGTAACTCATTCTCTCAAATCCCAAAAGAAAACCCAAAACCCCTCTCAAAAATTCTCTCTCTAGAAGTTGGAAGAAGAAGGAAGAAATTGAAGCTAGGTCAATTTCAAAGTCTCCAATCTTCAAGCTTTTGTGGGCATTGTGACTAAGATATGTTAGCTTTTCATCCATGGATTTCTTCCATCCATGGAGTCCCCTATAATTCCACAATTGTGAAGTCTAAATCCCCAATTCTAGCTAGGGTTTCTTCCAATATTATGGGTTATGATGATTATTGATCCAATTGAGTGGATTGTGATCGTTTATGATTGAAATAGTAGAAATACATGTTATTAGAGTGAAATTACATGTACCCATGCCTATTCCATGATTATAACCTAGAATTGATATAATTAGATTGGTGTCATGAAGAGAAACTTTGTGGGTTTAGGCTTATCATTATAAAATTGATGAATTATGATTAGAATTGCTTGAGAATGAAGCTTAGATGATGATCATAATATCTAGGGCCTGAGAGCTTATGATGTGAATTGTTGGTAATTGATGTTATTGTTGAGGAAGGGATACTTCCCACATGAATTGCCTAATTATGAATGTGTAAATGTGAAAGGCTTGCTCACATGAATAATTCTAGGTTTAAAAGGAATGCTCACCTAAAATGAATCTAGACTAAAAGATGATGTAATTGATGAGGCTAGAGGCGATCACCCTTGATCTCCATATGAAAGGATATGAGGTGATTCCCATACTCTTTAGAATTGAACTAAGAGGTGAGCCCCATGTTCCTATTATGATGAATGGACATGGAGGCGAATACCCATGCTCCTTATGAAATTATGTGGAGGCGAGTACCCGTATCATATGATGAGGTTGTGGAGGCGAGTACCCGCAATCTAAAAATAAGTAAGGCAAGAGGCGAATACCCATTAGCCTTTATAAGTTAGGAATGAGGCAAATTCCCATGTCTTTAAAAGTAAGTATAAACTATGTGAACTAACTTATGAAGAATGAATAGTTTGGATTGTTGCTTGAGGTACCTTCCATGAGGTAAGTTGACTAAGAGGTGATGACCCAAGTCTTGACTAAGAATTACTAAGGTTGCTTGAGAAGTATTCCTTTCTTATTATGATATTGATGTATGTGCATGATTATGCTTATGGGTTATGTTGTTTAACCATGATTTTTATGTTGTTTATGTTAGCTATCATATTTAGTACATTTTTGTACTAACGCATACTTTGCCTACATTCTTATCAAATGTAGGGTCTGGTGACTTAGATTCTCATACCCGTGGCTAGCTTCATTGTTGATCAAGGAAGTGAAGATTTGGTGAGTCCTCATTGTGTTCGAGGATGTGATCACCACTTTCTTTTATGTCTTGGACCATTGTATGGGCTACGTCCCAAGACTTTATTCATGTTATTTTAGATGGTTTGAGACTATGGTATTAGACTTCCGCTCGTTTTATAAAAGACTTTAATTGTGTTGAAATGTTTTAAATTTTTGCTTCATTTTCTATTACTTTATGTTATGATATGCTAGGTGTCTTGTATGAGGCCTCTCGGGGTCTTGTACGCCTTGTTACATCTAGGGGCTACCCCTGGGTCGTGACAAACTTGGTAATCAAAGCATAAGATTTAGAATGGTTCTAGGATGTCTCAAACTATGTCCAGTAGAGTCTTGTTCGTAAGTGTGAAGCGTGCCACATTTATGAATGAGAGGCTACTAGATGTTAGGAAACTTCACTTCTTCATTCCTTTAAAGTCGTGCCATGGAGTTTAACTTTATAAAGTCTTTCTCCTAATCCTTACCCGATAATTTAACTACTAGAAGGACTAATGCTAGAAGGACTGAGGGAGACAATGTGGGGCAAGAAGTTCCTCCCCAAGCTCCTCCTCAAGCTCTGATTGATCCTTTGGCTGACAATGTGACAAATGCGGAGTTTAGGATGGCTTTTCAGGTGTTGGCTCAAGTCATGACGGCAAAGGCCAATAGAGAGGTGGTAGCTGCCGTGAACCCAAATGTGGATACGGTGGCGGCAAGAGTAGGGGACTTTACAAGGATGAACACTCCCGAATTTCATGGCTCCAAAATGGAGGAAGATCCTCAAGAGTTTATCGATGAGGTCTACAAGATACTTTCTATTATAGGAGTGACTCTAGTAGAGAAGGAGGAATTAGCCGTTTACCAACTCAAAGGGGTTGCTCAGATTTGGTTTAATCAATGGAAGGAGGCTAGGCCGGAAGAAGCGGGTCCCATTAAATGGGAAAGATTCAAAAGTGCTTTTCTTGATCAATTTTTCCCTCTTGAGATGAGAGAAGCCAAGGTGCTCGAGTTCATCAACCTTAGGCAAGGAAATATGAGTGTAAGGGAATACGCTTTGAGGTTCACTCAACTATCTAACTATGCCCCTTCTATTGTGGTGGATCGTAGGACCAAAATGAGTAAGTTTGTGTCGGGAGTGTCCGACTTGGTCGTCAAAGAATGCCGCACCGCTATGCTTGTCCATGACATGGAAATTTCTTGCCTTATGATGCATGCCCAACAAATTGAGAAAGAAAAGCTCAAGAGAGGCAAAGAGAGCAAGAGTGGATGATGATAACTATTCACATTCTAGGTCCGGTGGATAGGGTCGTTCAAGGTTTTGGCAAAAGTTCTCCGAGCAAGGCTCTTCAAATGCTCCTCCAAGGTCTAACAATAAAAGAGTGTCTAACCATAATCCTCAAGGAGATGGTGGTAAGTCCATGATGCGTACTTGTGCTAAGTGTGGGAGAAACCATGAGGGTAAGTGTCTAGCAGGCTCCAATGCTTTCTTTGGTTGTGGTAAGACAGATCACAAGATAAGGAATTGTCCTTCGGTTGCTAAGAATGAGGGAGATACTCATCGTAGGGCTCAACCCTACCCTTCATCCGGTCCAAGTGGTTTGGGTGCAAGTGCTCCTAAGCAAAACTGCTTTTATGCTCTTCAGACTAGAGGGGATCAAGAGAGTTCTCCAGATGTAGTGACCGGTGTGTTAAAAGTTTTTCAATTAGATGTGTATGATTTACTTGATCCCGGTGCTACTTTGTCCTTTGTGCACCTTATGTGGCCATAAGGTTTGATGTGCTCCCTGATGTGTTATTAGAACTTTTTTCTGTCTCTACTCCTGTTAGTGATTCTATGTTGGCTGAAAAGGTATATAGAAGATGTCCCGTTTCCTTATCCCATAGAGTTACTCTTTCTGACTTGGTAGAGCTTGATATGTTAGACTTTGATGTCATCCTTGGGATTGATTGGTTGCATTCATGTTATGCTTCTATAGATTGTAGAACTCGTGTAGTCAAATTTCAATTCCCAAATGATCCTATCCTAGAGTGGAAGGGGAGAAATTCTATGCCTAGAGGTCAATTTGTTTCTTACCTTAAAGCTAGAAAGATGAACTCTAAGGGTTGTGTTTATCATTTAGTGAGGGTAAGGGATATGGATTCTGAAGCCCCTATTCTTGAGTCAGTCCCCATTGTTGAAGAGTTTTCGGAAGTCTTTCCCAATGATTTACCCGGTATGCCTCCCGAAAGGGAAATATACTTCGGTATTGACCTTCTCCCGGATACACAACCTATCTTTATTCCTCCGTATAGAATGGATCCGGCGGAACTTAAGGAGTTGAAAGAACAATTGAAGGATCTATTGGATAAATGTTTCATCCGATCGAGTATCTCTCCTTAGGGTGCTCCGATTTTGTTTGTTAAAAATAAAGATGGGTACCTTCGTATGTGTATTGGTTATCGACATTTGAAAAAGGTGACCATTAAGAACAAGTATCCTCTTCAAAGGATAGATGATTTATTTGACCAATTTCAAGGGGTAAGTTATTTCTCTAAGATTGATCTCCGGTCGGGTAATCACCAATTGAGGGTGAAAGAGGAAGATATTCTAAAAACGGCTTTTAGGACCCGATATGGCCATTATGAGTTCTTGGTGATGTCCTTTGGGTTGACTAATGCTCTGGCGGCGTTTATGGACTTGATAAATAGAGTGTTCCGACATTATCATGACATGTTTGTGATCGTGTTTATCGATGATATCTTGATCTATTCAAGAAGTGAGAAAGAGCATGTTGAGCATTTGAGGATCGTATTGCAAATCCTCAAGGACCAACAACTTTGTGCCAAATTTAGCAAATGTGAATTTTTGTTGAGGTCCATGGCTTTCCTAGGCCATATTGTTTCAAACAAGGGTATTGAAGTGGATCCAATTAAGACAGATGCGGTTAAGGGTTGGCCTAGGCCTCTATCACCGACAGATATTAGAAGCTTCTTGGGTCTGGCCGGTTATTACAGAAGGTTTGTTGAGGGGTTTTCTTCCATTGCTTCTCCTTTGATGGCCTTGACTCAAAAGAAGGCTAAGTTCATATGGTCGGATGCTTGTGAGAAAAGTTTTCAAGAGTTGAAAGATAGAGTTACTTCTGATCCGGTGTTGAATTTACCGGAAGGTATAGATGGATTTGTGGTATACTATGACGCGTCTAGAGTTGGGTTGGGATGTGTGCTTATGCAAAATGGTAAGGTGATTGCCTATGCTTCAAGGCAACTTAAGGTTCATGAGAAGAACTATCCTACCCACGACCTTGAATTAGCGGCGGTGGTATTTGCCTTAAAGATATGGAGGCATTATTTGTATGGGGTTCATGTGGATGTTTTCACCGACCATAAGTGTTTACAATATGTGTTTACCCAAAAAGACCTAAATCTTCGCCAAAGAATGTGGTTGGAATTATTGAAGGACTATGATATGAGTGTTCTTTACCACCCCGGAAGGGTAAATGTAGTAGCGGATGTTCTTAGAAGGTTGTCTATGAGTAGTGTTGCACATGTTTATGAAGAAAAGAAAGAGTTAGTTCGAGATGTGCATAGATTGGCACATTTAGGTGTTCGACTAGTAGACTCCACCAAGGGTGGTGTTATGGTTCACAATGGTTCTGAATCATCTCTTGTAGCCGATGTGAAGGCTAAACAAGGTCTTGATCCAATTTTGGTAGAATTGAAAGAGGCGGTACTTAAGAAATCCGTAGAGGCTTTCTCCCAAGGGGGAGATGGGGTACTTAGATACCAAGGTTTTTTATGTGTCCCAAACATAGATGATTTGAGGGAACAGATCTTGACTGAAGGTCATGGTTCGCGGTATTCCATTCACCCTGGAGCCATCAAGATGTACCGTGATTTACAGGAAGTCTATTGGTGGAATGGGATGAAGAAGGATATTGCGGTATTTGTGGCCAAATGTCCGAATTGCCAACAAGTAAAGGTTGAGCATCAAAAACCGGGAGGTTTAGCTCAATATATTAGCATTCCTACTTGGAAATGGGAAGATGTGAATATGGACTTCATAGTGGGATTGCCACGTATCCGGCACCAATACGATTCGATTTGGGTCATAGTAGACCGAATGACAAAATTGGCTCATTTCCTTCCCGTCAAGGTTTCCTATTCGGCGGAGGACTATGCCAAGTTATATTTGAGGGAGATGGTGAGATTGCATGGTGTGCCATTGTCCATTATCTCTGATAGAGGTACTCAGTTTACTTCTCAGTTTTAGAAGGAATTCCAAAAGGGTCTTAGCACTAAGGTTAAGCTTAGTACAACTTTTCACCCCCAAACCGATGGGCAAGCGGAGCGAACGATCCAAAATTTAGAAGATATATTGAGAGCATGTGTCATCGAATTCAAGGGAAGTTGGGATGATCACTTTCCATTGATAGAGTTCACTTATAATAATAGCTACAATTTTAGTATTGGTATGGCCCCCTTTGAAGCTCTTTATGGTAGGAGGTGTAGATCCCCTATTGGGTGGTTTGAAGTGGGTGAAGTTGCCTTGATCGGACCCAAACTAGTTCATGAGGCTATTGAGAAAGTTCGACTCATTAGAGAGAGATTGAGAACCACCCAAAGTCGACAAAAGTCATATGCCGATGTTAGAAGGAGGGATCTAGAATTTGATGTGCATGATTGGATTTACTTAAAAATCTCACCCATGAAGGGTGTGATGAGATTTGGCAAGAAAAGGAAACTTAGTCCCCGTTTTGCAGGCCCATATGAAATTTTGAGGCGTGTTGGTAAGGTTGCTTATGAGTTAGATTTGCCAAATGGATTGTCAACCGTGCATCCCGTTTTCCATGTCTCTATGCTTAAGAAGTGTGTTGGGCATCCAACATCCATAGTTTCCCTTGAAGGATTGGGAGTTGATGAGTGTCTTTCATATGAAGAAGTTTCGATTGATATTTTTTACCAGCAAGTTAAGAAATTGAGGAACAAGGAAGTGGCTTCCGTGAAGGTTTTGTGGAGAAACCACTTAGTTGAGGGTGCTACGTGGGAGGTCGAGGCCGATATGAAGTCCCATTATCCTCATCTTTTTCCTTATACTCCTATTCTAGCTTGAGGTAATGAATTTCCTCTTGGTTTGCTTCATGATTTGAAGTCATGTGTGTTTTATGTGTTTCCATGATTCCCTTATGATTATCCATGTCCATGAATTGCTTAAGTCTTGAAAGAAAAGACTTATGTTAATTATTTTCTTCATGTTGTTGTGCATTGAGTATGAGTTGCCTATAGACTTCATGAGACGAATTGTTTAACATGCCTTGACTTGGAGTGGAGATTTCCTCCTTGAGTATGTGCTTTGAGTATTGATTGCATATAGGATCCATGAGATTGTGTTGAGCATGCTTTTGAGTTTGGAGATGATAGTTCCTCCTTAAGTGTAAGAAATCTGAAAATTTCATGCATATTGGGTTGTTAGATGTAGTTCCTACTTCCTAATGGTGCATTGAGGATTTTTGGTTGGAGTTGATGTTTCCTCCTTAGTTGTGTGCATTTAGATGAATTGCATGCTTGATGGGCTGCTAGTCTTGAGTATTTTCTTTTAGAAACGTGCTTAGAATCTCATTCGAGGACGAATGTTCCCAAGGGGGAGATATTGTAACACCCCGTAACCTAAAGAGGAAAGCTTACCAAATTCTCAGCACTTCCAGGTGTCCCCCACGAGGGCCAACCACGCCCCGTGGTGTATTCCACGCCCCATAGGGGAGCCCCGTTGGTGGACACCGTGGGGACTATCTGAGGAGTGAATCACGGCCAGGACCGACGCCCCGTGGATGGGTCCACGGCTCGTGGTTAGGGGTCTGTAGGTCAAGACCATGAAAACCAAGTCCCAGACCACCAACCACAGTTCACCAAGACGGACCGTAGGTCCATCCACGGTCCGTCGGCGTGGTCTCGTGGGTGGGCCTATGGGACGGTTAAGTTGAGGAGTTAAGGGTCTTTTTTGGATTTAATTAGAATTAAGCGGTGTCGTTTTGACTCAACCTAGACGACCAATATAAGTATTTTTACCCCCAAAAATCACCCATTTAATTCATTCTCTCAAATCCCAAAAGAAAACCGAAAACCCCTCTAAAAAATTCTCTCTCTAGAAGTTGAAAGAAGAAAAAAGAAATTGAAGCTAGGTCAAGTTCAAAGTCTCCAATCTTCAAGCTTTTGCGGGCATTGTGACTAAGGTATGTTAGCTTTTCATCCATGGATTTCTTCCATCCATAGAGTCCCTTAGAATTCCCCAATTATGAAGTCTAAATCCCCAATTCTAGCTAGTATTTCTTCCAATATTATGGGTTATGATGATTATTGATCCAACTGAGTGGATTGTGATTGTTTATGATTGAACTAATAGAATTACATGTTATTAGAGTGAAATTACATGTTCCCATGCCTATTCCATGATTATAACCTAGAATTGATATAATTGGGTTGGTGCCATGAAGAGAAACTTTGTGGGTTTTGGCTTATCCTTATAGAATTGATGAATTATTATTAGAATTGCTTGAGAATGAAGCTTAGATGATGATCATGATATTTAGGGCTTGAGATTAAAGCTTATGATTTGAATTGTTGATAATTGATGTTATTGCTGAGGAAGAGATACTTCCCACATGAATTGCCTAATTATGAATGTGTAAATGTGAAAGGCTTGCTCACATGAATGATTCTAGGTTTGAAAGGAATTCTCACCTATAATGAATCTAGACTAAAAGATGATGTAATTGATGAGGATAGAGGCGATCACCCTTGACCTCCATATGAAAGAATATGAGGTGATTCCCATACTCCTTAGAATTGAACTAAGAGGTGAGTCCCCACGTTTCTATTATGATGAATGGACATGGAGGCGAGTACCCATGCTCTTTATGAAATGATGTGGAGGCGAGTACCCGTGTCATATGATGAGGTTGTGGAGGCGAGTACCCGCAGTCTAGAGGTAAGTAAGGCAAGAGGCGAATACCCATTAGCCTTTGTAAGTTAGGAAATGAGACAAATTCTCATGTCTTTAAAAGTAAGTATAAACTATGTGAACTATCTTATGAAGAATGAATAGCTTGGATTGTTTCTTGAGGTACCTTCCATGAGGTAAGTTGACTAATAGGTGATGACCCAAGTCTTGACTAAGGATGAGTAAGGTTACTTGGGAAGTATTCCTTTCTTATTATGATATTGATGTATGTGCATGATTATGCTTATGGGTTATGTTGTTTAACCATGATGTTTATGTTGTTTATGTTAGCTATCATATTTAGTACATTTTTGTACTAACGCATACTTTGCCTATATTCTTATCAAATGTAGGGTCCGGTGACTTAGATTCTCACACTCATGGCTAGCTTCATTGTTGATCAAGGAAGTCAAGATTTGGTGAGTCCTCATTGTGTTCGAGGATGTGAACACCACTTTCTTTTATGTCTTGGACCATTGTATGGGCTGCGTCCCAAGACTTTATTCATGTTATTTTAGATGGTTTGAAACTATGGTATTAGACTTCCGCTCGTTTTATAAAAGACATTGATTGTGTTGAAATATTTTAAATTTTTGCACCATTTTCTATTACTTTGTGTTATGATATTCTAGGTGGCTTGTATGAGGTCTCTCGGGGTCTTGTACGCCTTGTTACATCTAGGGGCTACCCCTGCGTCGTGACAGAGGGCATTTGAATGCTTTTGTTGAGCTTGAACTTGCATTTGAAACAAGCATTGTGAGCTTGAGTTCTATTTGATAATGGTTAGTAACAGTTTGAAACTTAGAGTGCACAATTGAACAATGCATGAGTAGTTTGAACCTCTTGTGCGCATTCATGTTGAGTCTTGAGTAGCACTGTTTGTAGACATCCTTGTTGAATTGATTGATCTTGTGTTTTACTTGAGGACAATCAAAAGTTTAAGTTGGAGGTGTTGATGAGTCTGGGATATCGACTCATTTAGGGCTTGATAATCATAGTTTTAGTGTCCTCATTGCCTATTTTGTGCTCTAAACTGATGCTTATGTGTTGATTTGCAGCTAGGAAGACAAAAGAGCAAGGCAGGGACATTATCGGGCCAAAGAGAGTAGAAAAATTGAACCAGTTGAAGAAAAGCAAGGCTGAGGATCGCCAAGGCCACTCGGCGACTTGCCGAGTAGTCCTTCAGCTTGCCTAAAGTTACAGTGTGCCAGCCCTTAGACAAAGACAACTCGGCGGTGGAACATACCCTTCGGCGACACGCCGATTGGATCGGCGAAGGAGTCTCAGCCCACCTAAAGCTACAGAACAATTAGTGAAGATTCAAGCAAACACGGCTATGAGAAAGGACAATTGGTGAATCGCCAATCAGGTCGGCGAGCATGACCTCGATCTCCTAAAATCATAGCATAGAACGTATAAATTGATTTTGAAAATGAGAAAATAGCATCCTTACATTGTTATACTCTAGGTTTTTTATCAAAACACTGGTTTTCTAAGTTTTTGAGTAGAATTTGAAGTTGGGTTTTGATTTTAAGTTGATTTCAAGCATTGTAAAGATGGGAATTTCGTTACCCACCTTATGGAGAATATAGTTGGTAACATTTTTCTTCTTTTCACAATGTGTGGCTAAAACACCCATTCTTGGGGGTGTGATTATGTGATTAGTTGTCTCAATTAGCTTATGGGTGTTAGTAATTAATTATTTATTTGCTGTTTTGAAGTGGGTTCGATTGATAACCGAGTTTTAATTCATGAACTGTAGCTACAAATGCAGTTCTAGTCTAGTATTCTTTGCTTGCTTGAGAAATAGGTTTTAGAATTAAGGTTATCAATTGATGATTGTAGTGATTGGATTGTTTTGGGTTCAGCTCGAGAGAGTGAATCTTAGATTTGATCCTACCAATCTAGCTCGAGAGAGTAGATTAATTGAGGTTTTGGACTATTCATAGTTGTAGTGCTTGTTGAGGTTCATAATTGATCAAGAGATGGCTATAGCATCTAAAGTCTAGCCTACCCACTAAGTTTCAGCATATTCGGTAATTAGTAATCAGCCGTACAGCGAAATTGGCAATTAATCGATCATATCCCCAAGGATTCCTCTATACTTGATTACTTCCCAGTTTTCGTAGTTGTTAATTGACAATCTAATCCCCCCCATTTGACATTAGTTGTCAACCCCTTCAATTTACTTTAATGATTTCGATAATTTCTATTCCTACAAACGATTAGAACATGTCTTTCATTTCCTAATTGAATTTTCTACCGTATGACTCTCTGTGCGATCGACCCCAACTTTTTGTTGGGTTTTTACTAGATTGTGATCGCCTACACTTAAATTGGATGAAGTGTAGTTGAGAGTTATCAGTCATTCAGCGGAATAAGTCGAGCGTCGCCGTCCAGATCGGCGACGCGTTAAATGCTTCTATCCATCGCCTTTTTGGCTTTAGTCTGCACCATTTCTGGGTTGTTACTTTAGGCGATGGAAGTCGGGTTCTCCGACCTGGTTGGGCCAAGTGTCCCTTCTTCTTGCCTTTTTTTGCTTGAATTTTCACCAATCATCCTGTAACTTTAGGCGGGCTGAATCTCCTTCGCCGATCAAATCGGCATGTCGCCGACTTGTACATTTCACCGCCGAGTTGCCTTTGTCCAAGGGTTGGCATGCTGTAATATTTGGCGAGCTGAAGATCCACTCGGCGAGTCGCTGAGTGGCTTGGGCGATTATCAATCTTTCTTTTCTTCAACTTTTTCAACTTTTTCACTCCTTTTTGCCCGGTAATGTGCTTGCCTTGCTCTTTTTCCTTTCTTGCTGCAATTTAACATTAAAACATCAGTTTAGAGCATAAAATAGGCATTGAGGACACTAAAACTCTAGATATTAAGCCCTAAATAAGTCGAAATCCCCGACTCATCAACACCCCCAACTTAAACTTTTTCTTGTCCTCAAGAAAAACACAAGATCAATTAGGTCAACAAGGATGTCTACCAATTGTGCTACTCAAGACTCAACATGAATGCACATGAGGCTCAATCTGTCCATGCAATGTTCAATTGTGCACTACAAGTTTCAAATTGTGACTATCCATCATCAAATAGACTTCAAGCTCACAATGCTTGCTTCAAATGCGAACTCAAGCTCAACAAAAGTATTCGAATGCCCTCAAATCAAGAATGATTCCATGCTCATACAAAGCTCATCAAAATTTCAGAAGTTAGGAATCAAAAGCAACTCTCACACTCTCAAAGATAAATACATGCATGATTCTACCCATAGGCTTGCCCGTATTTTCCAATCAACATGACGTTAAGCTCAATCAAGATCAGAAAGGTCTTTCACGGCTTGTAACAAGGCTAAGGGTAAAGGTATGATCATTTTGGCTTAGTGACTCTACCTTCATGAAGCATGGCCTGCATTTCACTTTTTCTCCTTCTCTTTCACACTTTATGATTTTCACAATCCACCCTATGTTCTTTTAAGCATGATTCATTGGACACCCCATTTCATTTATCCATTGCACAAACTTTATTTCAACGCTCTCTTTCTTTTTCAATCTTTTTCTTCTTTTGCTTTTCTTTTCTCTCTCTCTCTCTCTTTTTATATATATGGAGGGGTTCCATCTTTTTTAACACAATCCATCAAGGGCAGACTTTTACAAACTTCTTGACTTTCCTTCTTTTTTACCACACCCCCAACTTAGGCTTTTGGCCTAAGTTGGTTATTCAAACAAACCAATGCTTCATAAAGATTATATGTGATAGGACAAAGAGGTCAAAGTTGTTCATGTTTCATCCAAATAAAAGGTTAGGCTCAAATGGTGCCAAACTAGGTTCACACTCTCACAAGGTGGTCACAAAGAGGTATACTAGCAATTTGGTTCACTCTCCATAAATTTATCCTAAGATCATCTCTATCATTTGCCTATATTAGTCAAGCTGACTAACGGGGAATGTTCTAGGTATTACCAAGCATATATTTCACAGCAATCTCACCACACATGGCATTCAACACAATCATCAAACCAAATTCTACAATTTTCAGCTTGCGTGCATTTGTCATGACCCGATCCTACACCCTGGACGTGGCCGGCACTCAAGAACCATTGATGGTCCCCAAGCAAACCCTCATCCTGGCTGACTACAAGCGGAAGACTAACTCAAGCATACAAATCTCAAAACTGAATAAAATTCATTGAACTCAATTACAAAATCGTTAACTCAAAAGATTAAACTATGAATAAAATAGTATATTCAACTCGCCAGAAATAGGCAACTCAAATCTTTAAAACATTTAACCAAAATAAATGAAACAAACTTTTCAAACTCTATTGTCTATCTATGAAGCCTCTACTATTACAGAAGAATATCGGGACAAGACCCACGACATCTCAAAACTACTTACTGTAAGATAAAAGTGAAGTCCTTCGGAATATAAGAAGGCTCACCAAAGCTGACTGGAATATCACATGACCTCAACGAAACGCATGTTGATGATCTTGAATACCTATGCAATGATGCAGGCCGAATAGCTAAGTACGTGGAATGTACGAGCATGTAAGGGGAATTCTAAAGTATAAACATAAGCTTGAACTTGATAAAAAGGAAACATACTTACCTCTCCTTAACTCACTCGACTAAACTCAACTCAAAGATTAGATACTCAACTCAAAGATACACAAATCCACTCAAAGGTACTCAACTCAAGATAATCAAGGATAAAGCAACAATAAAAGACGTAATATATGGAAAGCTGTAAAACTGTAGATAACAACTCAATGTATTGAAAAATACAATAATACTCAGTTTTGTATATACGAATACAATATAACTCTTTGGGAGATTTTCTAACCGACAACCATCACTATGAGCTAGGTGATGGTACAACATCTTGCCTCACGCTGCCAGGGCCGTCCTATACTTTACCGGGGTACAGAACCTACTATTAAGTGGATCCACTAGTCTATGCTTAAAAAAAACATTAAAAAATCATCTAAAAAGTATGACCCTTTCTATCCATATTGGCTACATGGTTTATGGAGACTTGAGTTATCTGAACTCGTCCCCATATCGATGCTCAATACTACTCCCAAAAATATAACTAGCTCATATGTTTAAGAAAATAACTCTTCTGTGGTTTGAGATTATTACTCAAAAGATCTTTCACTTAAAAGAGATGGTACTAAAACTGCTCATGAAAACTCTTTTGGAGATTGGTGTTTCCTCTCATCTTAAATGTGAAAACATTTACTCTTTGGGAATACTTAGTCCCCATATAACATTTTAAAGAAATGAACTTGGCTTTACTCTTTCTCAAACTCAAAGCTTAAGTCTTTAAAATAAGTTTAAAACGATTGTAAAAAGACTTCTTAAAATAGGGTCCATGCCGAATTATGGACGTGAACGACTCGATTCAAGGTTTTCAATAACCATGCATAAAACTCTATACTTGGAACTCAACAACTCCAGAACTCAAGGAGTCAATGATACTACTCATCTCAAGAATGCTCGACTCGGAGGGTTCATGCGGAATTATGGGCATGAACTACTCAACTCAAGGACTTTCATGGGTAACATGTAGTAGCCCCGTGATTAGGAATATAATTTCAAAGGGATTAGGAACTCAATACTCAAGACTTAGAATTTGAAGGTACTACTCCTCTCAAAGATGCTCAGTTTACAAAGTTCATGCGGAATTTATGGGCATGAACGACTCGACTCGAGGACTACATAGCAATATAGGACTCATGTATACGACTCTTCTAATTCTCATACTTACTTCCTCCAAACATAGCTCAAATCGATAGTTGATCTCAAAGGATTCACAATGGAACTCCAAGACTTCCTTGGACTCTACTTTTAACTCTCTCTTAAATTTGAGTTATGAATTCAAGAGTTATGGATCTCGTATTGATAGTGTAGACTCATGATTAGGTTCTCCTCACTCTCATGCTCACTTACTTGAGTCTTGAAACAAGTTATTATAAATTGTAGAAGACTCCTCAAAAGACTCAAAGGGACTTTCTCAAAAAAACTCGAAGGAACTCTAAAGGCTTGACTCTTAACTCTACCTTGAATTTGAATTATGAATTCAAGGTTTTTATTTATTATAGGAAGGATATCGTGATGATTAAATGAGTTTTAGATAGTTAATAATGAGAAACGGTTGAAAACGCTATCTGGGGAGCAAGTCCACGACGCGGAGATGAATTATAATGTTTGGTCGAAATAATTTTTGAAACAGTGGAGTCCGCGTTTTCTCCGCGACGCGGAGAGGAAAGTTTCACTCGAAAGGTACAGGTCCGCGTCGCGGACCTGGTACTTTGTTTCTGTCCGACTTTTGCTTATCTCATTTTTTTACCTTAATTCGCCTAGAATCGAATGGTTTCTTTCCCAATCACTTAGATTCGAATACTCAACTTATGTACACGATAATCTACTCCAAACCACCCTCAATTCACTAACTTTTATCTCAAGAACTCATCAAACTCATCCTAATTCAAGAATGAAAACAATACTTTCAAGAAACAAATCAAGAACTCAAATTCTTCAACTTCAAGACTGAAACTTCGCTGAAAATAAAATGATTGGCGAGTGGGTGAACAAACCCAATACTATGGAAGCTTATATACCTCTTAGGGGTTAAACCCATGGCAAAAATCCGCAAAAAAACTTAAGAATCTCGACGAACGCTTTGATCATTTCTTCATTTCTCCTCTTTTCTCTTCTTTTCTCTTTTTGAACTCTTAACTAAAACCCTAAGCATGAATTATGATTGTGTAAACTGAACCAAATTAGTTTAGACCCCTATTTAATTACTCAAAATGAATTAAATTTGATAGGGTAAGGAAAAGACCAAAATACCCCTTACTATTTTTGGGTAACTTTCCTTATTTGGACAACCCGACTTCAAACGGACATATCTCTCTCATACAAGCTCAAAATTTATCAATATCGGTGGCGTTTGGAAGATAATTCAAAGACCTTTCATTTGATATATTATGAGGAACCTAATTCATCTTGTACTAAAAGTTATGGTTGTTTGAAGTTGACCCAAAACTTAAAGAAACTTAGGAATGACTTGAATGAACTCTCTTTAGTTCTTCTTGAAACTCAAGGTGCTACATCTAGTGACCCTAAAACTCAAGAAATTTTAAATTCCTCGGTAAAATCCTACTTAAAACGAAGGATGGTTCGGGTCTTAGTTTAAAAAAATTCTAGGGTGTTACAATATCTCCCCCTTGGGATCATTCGTCCTCGAATGACGGCTGGACTGTGTATGGAATGGGGTTACTCTTACTAAGGTCTAAGTCTAATGGTATGCTCTTACTATAATCAAGTTTAACCAAAATCCTTAGGTTCGGGTTCGATACCTCTCTATAGGGAATCTCATCCCAAGACTATTACTCTTTACTACCATATTGGGCTCATATCAAGAACCACCTAATGTTTAACAACTCCACATTCAAGCTTAGTACTCTAACAACTCCATGGACTCCTACGAACCAACTCCTTTGGAACCAACTAAGGGTTCTCATTTAACTATTTCTCATAGTAAAACCTCATCCTCTTCATTTATAAACTTAGATGGAATTATCACACCATCATTATCATGATAGGATCATTACCCTTCTCTTTCTAACATCACTCCATTACTAAAAGGACCTCTGAAAAGATATCTCCCATACTCTTTGGAACTCATTACAATCTTATTCTCAAACACTTGACTTGATTTCTCATCTTGTCATCTCCCCCTTAGGTCTAAAGCTGACACTTGAAAGCTATGGACCTATTCTATCATCTCTAACTGGTGTACATCCTCTTTTACTCTAACACTCGGGAGAAGCTTATCTCATGACTACCGAACTCTCCATAAGCAGGTACTAAGACCTCTTTCTAAGGTGTTTCTCTTAACCTCTTCTGATTAAATACCACCTCAGTACACCTCTTAATGCTCTTGTTACTCTTGTGACTTAGCCACATTCCACTTCCCTTATCTAAAGGTTAGGGTCTCTCACTTGTACCACTCATATCCATTGCAGCTAATCACCTCAATTCCTATCCTACTCTATGTCAAGTCTTCTAGATCAAATCTTAAGACTAACATCATCACCCTCATGTTGCCATTCTTTTGATCATGACACTTATCTCAAGTTCAAGCTTAATGGTTATTACTAAACCCGAATACCAATATGATTGCTCGCCTACTATACTAACTTACCACTACTATGCGCAAATTTTAGAAACACTCGTCCACTAGGACCTTATGACAAGTAGTCAATCCTTACCTCTCAGTCTCCCTACTCATAATTTACCATCACATTCCACTTCACAACTTAAATACTATTTACTCACTTACTGCGCATTATCTCTCAAATAGTTCTATCCTCTTCTGATTACTATGGGGCTCCCCCCTTCAAAGTTCATAAACTAGCTTCGGTTTATCACCTCATGAATATTCTACTTTCTGATTCCACACATACATTTCGTCTGCTCTAACACGATGACACATTGACTTCAACTCTATTGTGGTTAACAATATACTTTATCTCATCATGACTAATAACTATTCCTCTTATCACGAACTCTTCTACAACCTTACAATTCCTTACTTGACTCATAAAGGAACTTATCACTTATAAATGACTGGGTGCACGATTGCAATAACATAATCTGTCCCATCACTATCTCTCTTTCATAGATCTCTATACCTCTGCATACTTTCCTCTAACTCTGGGCACTTTCACTACTATTTCTCATAATTTCGTAACTCATGCTACCTTTTTGGGATGAAAATACTACCACAGCTCTAAAAATAGTTCCTCATAAGGATCTCAGTTGAAACAGGACTTAGGGAAGAGTATACAACTTGTTTTTAGCTCGAATGCATGCTTTTCATGAATAGGGGTGCATTCTTCTCGAACTCAACACTTAACTGACTCACATGCTTTTCTCAAGCCCCTCTGCAGTCTCATGACCTCCTCAAGACTCTTGCTAAGAATAACTCATCCATAAGGAGTTTTTGACTCTACTTTTCAACCACCTTTAGTATGAGAGGTAGTCGAATGAATCTGAGAAATGCATGAGGATGAATACATCTCTATGACATAGCTCTATTGCATGATTAAGAGTATGAAAGATGGGAAACTTTTCTTAAATGTCTGTAGTGCCTCGTTTATAGAAATGGGTCCCTCACAACCATAAACAAGACCCTACTGACACGGCTTCATAGACACCCTAGGACAGTTGAACTATGTGCTCTGATACCAAGTTTTTCATGACCCGAGCCTACACCCTGGAGTGGCCGGCACTCGAGAACCATTGCTGGTCCCAAAGCAAACACTCATCATGGCTGAATACAAGCTGAAGACTAACTCAAGTATACAAAGCTTAAAACTGAATAAAATTCATTGAACTCAATTACAAAATCTTTAACTCAAAAGATTAAACTCTGAATAAAATAGTATATTCAACTCGCCAGAAATAGGCAACTCAAGTCTTAAAAACATTTAACCAAAATAAATGAAATAGACTTTTCAAACTCTACTGTCTATCTATGAAGCTTCAACTATTACAGAAGGATATCGGGACAAGACCCACGACATCTCAAAACTACTAACTGTAAGATAAAAGTGAAGTCCTCTAGAATATAAGAAAGCTTTAGTCAAGTCCTCCAGAATATAAGAAGGCTCACCAAAGCTGACTAGAATATCACATGACCTAAACGAAACCCATGTTGATGATCCTAAATACATGTAACTGCATCATGAAATGATGCAGGCCAAATGGCTTAGTACGTGGAATGTACGAGCATATAACAGGAATTCAAAAGCATAAACATAAGCTTGAACTTGATAAAAAGGAAACACACTTACCTCTCCTCAACTCACTCGACTAAACTCAACTCAAGAATAAGATACTAAACTCAAAGATTAGATACTTAACTAAAAGATACACAACTCCACTCAAAGGTAATCAACTCAAGATACTCAAGGATAAAGCAACAATAAAAGATGCAATATATGGAAAGCTATAAAACCGTAGATGGAAACTCAATGTATTGAAAAATACAATAATACTCAGTTTGTATATAAAAATATAATATAACTTTGTGGGAGATTCTCTAACCAACAACCATCACTATGAGCTAGGTGATGGTACAGCGTCTTACCTCACGCTGCCAGTGTCGTCCTATACTTTGTTGGGGTACAGAACCTACTACTAAGTGGATCTACTAGTCTATGCTTACAAAAAATATTAAGAAATCATCTAAAAAGTATGACCCTTTCTACCCATGTTGGCTACATGGTTTATGGAGACCTGAATTATCGAAACTCATCCCCATATCAGTGCTCAATACTACTCCCAAAAATGTAACTAGCTCACATGTTTAAAAACATAACTCTTCTGTGGTTTGAGATTATTACTCAAAAGATTTTTCTCTTAAAAGAGATGGAACTAAAACTGCTCATGAAAACTCTTTTGGAAATCGGTGTTTCCTCTCATCTTAAATGTGAAAATATTTACTCTTTGGGAATACTTCGTCCCCATATAACATTTTAATGAAATGAACTTGGCTCTAGTCTTTCTCAAACTCAATGCTTAAGTCTTTAAAACATGTTTAAAACGATTGTAAAGAGACTTCTTAAAATAGGGTTCATGCCGAATTATGAACGTGAACGACTCGATTCAAGGTTTTCAATAACCATGCATAAAAATCAATACTTGGAACTCAACAACTCCAGAACTCAAGAGTCAATGATACTACTCATCTCAAGAATGCTCGACTCGGAGGGTTGATGCGGAATTATGGGCATGAACTACTCAACTCAAGGACTTTCATGGGTAACATGTAGTAGCCCCATGATTAGGAATATAATTTCAAAGGGATCTTAGAATTTGAAGGTACTACTCCTCTCAAAGATGCTCAACTTACGAAGTTCATGCGGAATTTATGGGCATGAACGACTCGACTCGAGGACTACATAACAATATGGGACTCATGTATACGACTCTTCTTATTCTCATACTTACTTCCTCAAAACTTAGCTCAAATCGATAGTTGATCTCAAAGGATTCACAATTGAACTCCAAGACTTCCTTGGACTCTACTTTTAACTCTCTCTTGAATTTGAGTTATGAATTCAAGAGTTATGGTTCATGATATGAAGGATCTCGTGATGATAGTGTAGACTCACGAATACGTTCTCCTCACTCTCATGCTCACTATCTTGAGTCTTGAAACAAGTTATTAGAAATTGTAGAAGACTCCTCAAAAGACTCAAAGGGACTTTCTCAAAAGACTCGAAAGAACTCTCAAGACTTGACTCTTAACTCTACCTTGAATTTGAATTACGAATTCAAGGTTATTATTTATGATAGGAAATGATTAAATGAGTTTTAGATAGTTAATAATGAGAAACAGTTGAAAAACACTATCTGGGGAGCAAGTCCACGACGCGAAGATGAATTATAATGTTTGGTCGAAATAATTTTTGAAACAGTGGAGTCCGTGTTCTCTCCGCGGAGCGGAGAGGAAAGTTTCACTCTGAAGGAACAGGTCCGCGTGGACCTGGTACTTTGTTTCTGTCCGACTTTATCTTATCTCGTTTTTCGACCCTAATTCGCTTAGAATCGAATGGTTTCTTTTCCAATCACTTAGATTCGAATACTCAACTTATGTACAAGATAATATACTCCAAACCACCCTCAATTCACTAACTTTTATCTCAAGAACTCATCAAACCCATCCTAATTCAAGAACGGAAACAATACTTTCAAGAACTCAAATTCTTCAACTTCAAGAATGAAACTTCACTGGAAATAACATGATTGGCATGTGGGTGAACAAACTCAACACTATGGAAGCTTACATACCTCTTAGGGTTTAAACCCATGGCGAAAATCCACAACAAAACTCAAGAATCTCGACGAATGCTTTGATCCTTTCCTCCTTTCTCCTCTTTTCTCTTCTTTTCTCTGCTTGAACTCTCAACTAAAACCCTAAGCATGAATTATAATTGTGTAAACTGGACCAAATCAATTTAGACCCCTATTTAATTACTAAAAACAAATTAAATCTTATAGGGTAAGGAAAAGACCAAAATACCCCTTACTATTTTTGAGTAACTTTCCTTATTTGGACAGCCCGACTTCAAACATGCATATCTCCCTCATACTAGCTCAAAATTTAGCAAACTTGGTAGCATTGGAAAGATAATTCAAAGACCTTTCATTTGATATCTTATGGGCCACCTAACTCATCTTGTACTGAAAGTTATGGTTGTTTGAAGTTGACTCAAAACTTAAAGCAATTTAGGAATGACTTGAATGAACTCTCTTTAGTTCTTCTTGGAAGTCAAGGTGCTACATCTAGTGACCCTACCACTCAAGAAATTTTAAATTCCTCGGTAAAATCCTACTTACAACGAAGGATGGTTCGGGTCTTAGTTCAATAAATTTCAGGGGTGTTACAGCAACGATCATCACAAGAGGTCAAATCAACCACCGGCCAATCACAATGAGATGCTAAGAGTGCACACATGACTTGTACCACTCAACTTCACTTCATTGGAATTGCACAAAGATGTCGTTCACTCAAGATCACTATTCAAGTCATCGGTATTGATAACAACAGATACTGGAATATGCAATAGAATAACCATATTTACAAACATCAAAAGGTGGGATCTCAAAATTGGATCAAAAATAAACCAACATACATTAGAAACCACAAAGCCACAATCACACAGTCTAAACATATCGAGCCATCACAAAAATAGGGTAAGAGTTTACCACACCCCACCAAACAAACCTAACATTGTCCTCAATGTAAAAATAAAAGTAATGATAGAACTAAAAAGGAATGATCACTGAATGAAATGAGTAGGGTAAGAAGAACTCTTCACTTCATGCCCAATCATCGATAGCTGCTTTAGACCGTCGAACCATTTGGCGAACCGCCGAATTGAAGTTAGCTCGCCAAAATATCCAGAATGTTGGTTCTCTAGGTGGGACCAAAAGGCGGTCTAGATCGGGCTCGCCGAACTGGACGGCAAACCACCAACAGTCTTACAGCTCGCCAAAATATCCAAAGCGTTTAGCACTCCATTTGGGACCAAAAGGCATGCTAGATCGGGCTTCGCTGAACAGTCTTGCCACTCGCCAAAATATCCAGAATATTTGGCACCCCAGTTGGGATCAAAAGGCGTATTGGATCGGGCTCTCCGAACCGGACGGCGATGCGGCGAACAGACTTTGCACTCGCCCAGTTGCCAGTCCGGTAGGATGAGGAGTTCACCCTACACATTCAGAAAACGTTATTCAAAAAAGCCTAAAACTTGGGTTGCCTCCCAATCAGTGCCTTAGTTAACGTCGTGGCACGGCGTGTAAATTCTCTCACACATCTTCCAAATACACCACTTCAATTACCGATATATCCCAAAATTCCCCAAAATAGAGTTTCAAGTGTTGCCCATTTACTCTGAATGTTGGTCCTTCTTTGACTTCAACTTCAATTGCTCCATTCGTCAACACTCTAGTTAGTTTGACTGGGCCAGACCACTTCGATTTGAGCTTACCCAGGAAAATCTTAAATGAGAGTTGTAGAGCAAAACAAGGTCACCTACTCGGAATTCTCGCTGAAGGATTTTAGCATCATGCCACTTCTTCATTTTCTCTTTATAAAGGGCTGAACTTTCATTCGCTCTCAACCAAAACTCCTCCAATTCATGAAGTTGATTTACTCTCCCTTTTGAAGCATTCCCCCAGTTCAGATTTAACGCCTTCAATGGCCATAGTGCCTTCTGTTCAAGCTCGACTGGCAGGTGACAAGATTTATAAAATACCAACTGATATGGTGACATGCCAATTGGCATTTTGAAAGTGGTGCGGTATGCCCAACGAGCATCATCTAACTTCTGAGACCAAACCGTCAGATTTGCATTCACTGTTTTTGCCAGAATTTCGTTAATCTCTCAATTTGAAACATCAACTTGGCCGCTTGTTTGTGGATGATAGGGTGTTGCAACTTTATGCTTGACTCTGTATTTTCTCAACGACGATGCAAACAACCGGTTGCAAAAATGAGACCCTTCATCAGTGATAATAGTACGCGGGATAACACACTTTGTGAAAATGTTGAGCTTTAAGAATTGCACAACACTTTTTCCCTCATTGTTGGGTAAGGGTACAGCTTCCACCCATTTTGAAGTGTAATCAACTGCCATAAAAATGTACTTGTTTCTGAAAGAGCTCACAAACGGACCCATGAAATCTATTCCCCAAACATCAAACAATTCAACCTCTAGGATGGGATTAAGAGGTAGCTCATGCTTTCTTGATACCCCTCCTTGATTTTGGCATTGTATGCATTGTTTAACAAAGCCATGTGCATATTGGTATAGTGATGGCCAATAGTAGCCACTTTGAAGCACTTTGGCGATTGTTCGCACCCCGCTATGATGTCCACCAACAGGTGAAGCGTGGAAAGCATTGAGAATCGTATTGACTTCTACTTCCGGTATGCATCTACAAATTATATGATCTGCATATTCTCTAAATAGATATGGTTCATCCCAGATGTACCTCTTCACATCAAACAATAATCTCTTTTGTTGGTGAAAATTCAGGCATTCGAGCATTATCCCACACACTACATAGTTGGTGAAGTCAGCATACCAAGGTGAGTTGCCCTGGGTTACTCTCATCACTGTTTCTTCGAGAAATTCGGCCACAATACCCGGAATAACCATCTAAAAAGCAGTACCATCCACGCCCCACAAGCCTATCAAACATTTGGTCCATAAATGGCATTGAAAAATGATCTTTACCGGTCCATGCATTTAATTTACGACTGTCCATACATACTCGCCAACCGGTGACCGGCCTCATAGGTACAAAACCACCGTAATGCCTCCTTTCTTTGGTACACGTTGTACGGAGCTTACCCATTTGCTATCCGCAATAGGATAAACCACGCCTGCATCTAACCACTTGATGATTTATTTCTTCACCACTTCTTACATAGGAGGGTTCAGCCTTCTTTGATGCTCAACACTTGGTCTGCATTCACTATCCAATTGGATTTTATGAGTGCAAATCCCGGGGGGAATCCCACAATATCAGCAATTGTCTATCCGATGGCTTTAGTGTATCGTTTTAACACCTCAACCAGCAATTTCACTTGCCACTCAAGCAAGTTCGCTGCAATGATGACGGGAAAAATGTCGTTTGCTCCCAAGAATACACATTGAAGATGGGATGGGAGAGCTTTCAACTCAAGCTTTGGAGGTTCTTCAGTGGATGGTTTAGCGGGAGAACTTTCCCAAATTTTTAGATCAATATCAAGCTTCAATGGATTTTTAGAATGAGCACATAATCTTGATAGATCAGCCACAACTTCATCATACCCTTGAACTTCGTCCTCATCATAATTTGAAAGGACATCAGCAAGGGGTTCACCCATACACATCATTTCACTCACACTAGCTACGGGTTCATCAATCACATAAATTGTTGAGACCACATGGATGTCACTAGGTTGCTTCATCGATTTGCACACATTGAACGTAACCTCCTCATCATTTACCTGAAACTTTAAATCACCACTTTCAACATCCACAAGAGCTCTTCCGATTGCCAAAAATGGTCTACCTAAAATAATAGGTACTTTGGCATCAATCTCACAATCCAAAATAACAAAGTCGGCCGGAAAGATGAACCTGTCTACTTTCACCAAGATATCATAAAGTATTCCAATGTGGTGTATAATACCGGTCCGCCATGAGAAGGCGCATGGTTGTGGATTTAGGTTCGCCCACCCCAAGTTGTTTGAATATGGCATACGACATATAGTTAATACTTTCCCCCAAGTCACACAAAGCTTTGGCGAACTGAAGCATCCCAATGGTATATGGGATGGTGAATGCCCTCGGATCCTCTTTTTTTGCAATCACATCACTTGTCATGACGGCACTAGAATTATTAGACACTTCAACCGTTTCAAAGTCCATACTTCTTTTCTTGGTTACTAGTTCTTTCATGAATTTTGTGTATCCCGGCATCTCCAACAATGCTTCCACTAAAGAAATATTTATAGATAAAGTCTTGAACACCGACAGAAACTTTTGGAATTTAGCATATTCATCCCATTTCTTGAGTCTTTGCGGGAACGGTGGACTGATTTTAGGTGATGGTGTGATCGACTTTGGTGAAGAAGCAACCCCTTTTTGAGATGGTTGTTTTGGTCTTTCCTCGACTTCTTTAGGTGTGTTATTTTTCGGTGCTCTGTCAGATTCCTCTAAATCAATGATATCATCTCTCTATTTACTAGTTTTTGCCTCATCATTCACTTTCACATAACCACCTACTACTTTCCCACTCCGGGTTAACACAACCAAGTATTTATCATGATTAACTTTTGAATTCACCATCAGATTACTTGCAAACTTCTCTAGCGGCTTGGACTCCAATTTGGCTGAAAGTTGACTCATTTGACATTCGAGTTGCTTGATAGATTCCGAGTGAGGGTTCACTTTATTATTCAAGGATGATAAATCAGCCTTCATTTCCTTAAGCATGTCATCAGATCCTTCAACCTTATCTAGAATGCGCGATAACAAATCATCCACTCGAAGGCTCCCCGCACTGCCCCTAGATTTTGGGCTGTCACCCATTTGCATGTAACACGCATCATAGTTGTCTTCTCTACTCCAAATGTAATTTTGGTCAGCCCAATCTCGATTGTAACTTCTCTGTCCACCCTCAATAAGTGTGTTCCAACCTTGATTCCCCCCCAACTTTAAAGAGCCCGGGCAAGAACCCTCATCGAGTCTTGACACTTTTTTTACCTCTTTGTTTTCATCAACACTCTCCAAAACCTATTTTCACAACAATTCCATTTGGGACATCATCTTGCTAATGTTTTCATCCCGCTTTTGGTCCTTTTCAATTTGTTCCTTTGTCATCCTGAAGTTCAAAGTAGACACTTGATCCTCTTTAGTGTACCAAGCACGGTTGATTTTCGTCATTTCGTCAAAAAAAGTAGATGTTATTTCAAATGATTGTTGCATTATCCCTGCTCAAACAAGCTGGTCAGCCACAGCCTTGTTGACTGAATCTAGACTCCGGTAGAAATACTATAGCAACACATTGTTCGGGAGTCCATGAGTTGGACATTGGAGTAACAACATTCGAAATCTCAACCATGTCTCATGAATAGGTTCAACATCTACTCGCTTAAAGTTCTGAATATTTTCCCTCAACTTCACCATCTTCAAGGGTGGGAAAAACCTTATGTAAAAAGTCTCAATAAGCTCTTCCCAATAAGTGATTGATTTTCTTCGCAACTTGGCCAACCAATTCGTTTCTTCCTTCATTAGAGAAAAGGGAAACAAACGAAGTCGGACCGACTCTTGCGTGATATTCTCTAAGGAAAAAGGACCACACACGTCTACAAAATTCTGGATGGGTCATGGTGATCCTCATGAGCAAGACCTCCAAACAAACCCTTCATTTGCAACAGCTGCAACATAGTGCTTGTCACGTGAAATACCGCATTACCTATAACCGGAGGCAATCAAATAGTACCCACACTACCCAATTGATCTTCATTGACATCATGTAAGTTACCGATGTCATCATGATGACCAAGTTGTCTAGCGTTGCTCCCGTTCACACTCATCTCGTCACCTGCTCAAGAGCAGCCAACAAAACACAAAAACAAAATAAATTGATTCAACTACAAACAAGATTAGATCACAACTAAACTTCACTAAAAGAATTCTGAACACCACTCCCCGGCATTGGCACAATTTTTTATAATGCTCAACTACACTTCTTCCAATTCTAAGTGTAGGCGGTCACAATAAAGTATAAACTCAACAAAGAGTTGGGGTCGATCCCACAGGGAGTGATACGGTAGAGAATTCAATTACGAAGTGAAAGGAGCGTTCTTGTCGGTTGTAAGAATAGATTTTATCGAAACAAAAAAAGTAAGTTGCAAAGGTTTGACAACTAGTCTCAATTATGGGGATTAGAGTGAGAGTTAACAGTTAAGAGAACAAGGGAGTAATCAAGTAGAGAGGGATCCTTGGGGATGTGATCGATTTCATGCCAATTTCATTGTACGGGTGATTACTATTTACTAAAAGACGTTGAATCTTAGTGGGTAGGCTAGGCTTTAGATGTAATAGCCATCTCTCGAGCAACTATCACGATTCAAGCGAGTTCTCTCGAACCTCGATAATCATAACAATTATGAACAGCCCAAAACCTCAATTAATCTACTCTCTCGAGCTAGATTGGTAGGATCGAATTAAGACTCACATTCTCAAGATGAATCCATAATAACCCAATCACTACAATCATAAATTGATAGTTTTATTTCTAAAACCTCTTTCTCAAGAAAGCCTAGAATACTAAACTAGAATTTGCATTTGTAACTACAATTCATGACTTAAAACTTAACTATCAATCAAACCCACTTCAAATCAACAATTAAATCAGTAAGTACTAACACCCATAGGCTAATTGAGACAATTAATAACATTATCACACCCCCAAGAATGGGAGTTTTAGCCAAACATTATAAAAAACAAGAAAGTGTTACCAACTACGTTCTCCATCAGTTTGGGTAACAAATTGCAGGTCTTCCAACTGCTCAAAATTGAATTCAAAATCAATAAAACCTTCAATATCTCCTCAAAAACTTAAAGAACTGTGTTCAGAGTGCTTTAGATCAAAAACTAAAAGTTAGATTGTGAGGAAATATCTTTTCCTCTTTTCAAAATTCAATTCTTACGTTCCCAGATTTTTGGCTTCGGTTCGGGGCCATTCGGCGGAATAAGTCGAGCGTCGCCGACCAGGTCGGTGACGTGCCAAATGCTCCTATCCATCGCCTTTTTGGCTTGAGTATGCACCCTTTTGTGTTGTTACTTTAGGCGATCGAAGTCGAGCTCGCCGACCTGGTTGGCGATGCGCCAAGTGTCCCTTCTTCTCACCTTTTTTTTGCTTGCATTTTCACCAATCATCCTGTAACTTTAAGCGGGCTGAATCTCCTTCGCCGATCCAATCGGCGTGTCGCTGAATTGTACATTCCACCGCCTAGTTGCCTTTGTCCAAAGGCTGGCATGCTGTAATTTTTGGTGAGCTGAAGAGCCACTATTATGAACTCAGCAGGGCTAGTGTTTTTACAAGAAATCTCTAGCCAACCTTCTCATTATTCATCTTTTATGTCCGTCCTGGGACATAGATATTCTAGATACCCCCTTCTATTATGAATCGCCAAAGTCTTCCTACTTCTCCATTGTTACAATCAGATCCGAAAAATACTCAATTGGACTTCCGCCCGGTGAATCCGAACTTGCAAAATGGATCTGTTTATCATAAAGAGATTCGTCGTTCCTGACCCTGCTTCACCTTAATTGTTATTTGAACAAGTAAAAGTTCTGTCTTGGTCCGAGTGGGGATAGCAATGAACAACAACCCCACCTTCATTAGAACCAACCAACTACACACCTAATCGGGCCAACCTATGAACATCGTGAACTAACTCTTTTTTATCATCCTCAACATGATCAAGACTACCCATCGATAGTCGACTAAGAGCATCTTCCACTACATTCGCCTTCCCAGGGTGATAGAGGACACTCATGTTGTAGTCCTTCAACAACTCAAGCCACCTCCTTTGGTGAAGATTCAAATCCTTTTGAGTAAACACATACTTAAAACTCTTGTGGTCAGTAAACACATCTACATGCACACCATACAAGTAGTTTCTCCATATTTTTAGAGCAAATACCGCCGCCCCTAACTCCAAATCATGAGTAGGATAATTCTTTTCATGCGCTTTCAATTTCATCGATGCATAAGCAATTACTTTCCTATGTTGCATCAAAACACAACCAAGACCAACCTGTAAAGCATCAAAATACACTACAAAACCATTCGATCCTTCCGGTAATGTCAATATAGAAGTTAAACTGAGTTTACATTCAACTCTTGGAAACTCTTCTCATAAGCTATAATCCATAGGAATTTCACTTTCTTTTGAGTCAATGTTGTTAAAGGCAAAGCAATAGAGAAATATTCTTCCAAAAACCTTCTATAATAACTGGCCAAATCAAATAAACTCTGTATATCCGAAGCGGACAAAGCTCTAGGACAATTCTTAACTGCCTCAGTTTTCTTAGGATCGACTTGAATACCTTCATCGGAGATAATATGGCCAAGGAAAGCAACGAACTTCAACCAGAACTCGCATTCGTTGAACTGTGCATACAATTCACGTTCCTTAAGAATTTGCAACACAATCCTCAAATGTTCAACATGCTCATCCATACTCCGTGAGTATATCAAAATATCATCGATAAACATAATCATAAACATATCAAGATATTTCTTAAATATCCTATTCACCAAGTCCATAAATTCCACTGGGGCATTAGTCAAACCAAAAGACATCACCAAAAACTCATAATGACCATATCGAGTTCAAAAAGTCGTCTTCAAAATGTCACTCTCTTTCACCCTCAACTGGTGATAACCCGATCGGAGGTCAATCTTAGAGAAATAACTTGCTCCTTGGAGTTGATCAAACAAATAATCTATTCTTGGAATATGATACTTATTCTTTATGATAACTTTGTTCAATTGCCGATAGTCAATGCACATTCGGAGAGAACTATCCTTCTTTCAGACAAACAACACTGGAGCACCCCATGGAGAGATACTCAGTCTAATAAAACCCTTATCCAACAAATCCTTCAATTGATCATTTAACTCATTAAGTTCAATCGGGGCCATACAGTAAGGAGGAATAGAGATAGGTAGTGTATTTGGGAGAAGGTAAATACTGAAGTCTATTTCCCTTTTGGGAGGAATACCGGGAAGTTCATCAGGAAACACTTTTGGAAACTCATTTACAATCGGAACTGACTCAAGAGTAGGGTTTCAGAATCTATATCCCTAAATCGAAGTAGATGATAAATGCAACCCTTAGAAATCATCTTTCTAGCCTTTAGGCAAGATATAAACTGACCCTTAAGGATTTAATTTTCCCCTTCCCATGACATGATACGTTCATTCAGAATCTTGAAAGTTACCAATCGGGTGCTACAATCTATGGATGCATAACATGCATGAAGCCAATCCATCCTAAGAATAAAATCAAAATCTAACATATCAAGCTCTAAAAGATCAAAATGAGTGACATTATGAGAAATGGAAATAGGACAATCTCTATAGACTCTCTCGGCCACAATAGCATCAACCATGGGAGTAGAGATATGAAAGGGATTTGAAAGGATTTCGGGACCAACATCAAACCTCATCGACACATAAAGAGCAAAAAATATAAGGTAACACCCGGATCAAGGAAGGCATAAATATCAAGATGAAAGACTTTCAACATACCGGTCACTACATCCTGAGAACCCTCATGATCCCGTCGAGTCTGAAGAGCATAGAATCTATATTGCTTCGGAGCTCCTGAACCAGAACCACTAAGCTAAGATTGTCTACCATCCTTACCCTTTCTAGCTTGCAACGGAAAATCATTCACCTTGTGACCACTCTAACCACACCCAAAACAACCATCCATACCGGCTAGGCATTTCCCCGAGTGACTCTTACCACACCTTGGTCAAGTGGGGATAGAAGACCAATTACCACCATTTCCTCCTTGAGGCTTAGGGTTAGACACTCTATCATTGTTGAACTTAGGAGCCGAAGCATTAAAAGAACCTTGATCGGACAACTTTTGCTGGAATTGAGGACGACTATGTCCACCGAACTTTAAATGTGAGAAGTCACCATCACTGGTCCTTGCCGTCTTGGACTCTTTTTCCCTTTCCTTAATTTTTTCCTCCCTTATTTGTTGGGCATGTATCATCAAACGAGAAATGACCATTTCCTTGATCAACATAGTGGTGCGACACTTTTTGACAACCAAGTCGGATATACCCAACACAAACTTACTCATCCTTGCCCTAGAGTCGGCACCCATAGTTGGAGCATACTTAGCCAATTGAGTGAACTTCAAAGCATACTCCTTCACACTTATATTGCATTGACGAAGATTAATGAACTCAAGCACTTTTGCCTCTCTCATCTCAAAAGGAATGAAACAATCTAGAAAATCTCCTTTAAATTTCTCCTAATCAAGAGGACCCATATCAACAACCTTCTCATTCTTCCATATTTTGAACCACACTTGAGCAACACCCTTGAGTTGATAACTGACCAATTCAGCCTTTTAAACCGTAGTCAAACCCATGATACCTACTATCTTATACACCTCATCAATGAACTCTTGAGGATCCCCGTCAATCTTAGAACAATGGAATTCTGGAGGGTTCATCCTAGTGAAGTCCCTTATCCTTGACATTGTCGTACCCACATTTGGGTTCACGAGAGCATTAGCATTTTTATTGTCTTGAGCCATCATATCTTGAGCCAATACTTGGAAAGCGGCTCAAAATTCGGCATGAGTCACTTGCTCGGCCAAAAGATCAACCGAAACTTGAGGAATCTAGGGCTCCACATTTTCACGCTTATTCTTTCTCACATAAGCTCTTCGAGGGGCCATATCCAGAAAAAAAGATCAAACACGATTTAGGAGAAGGATCTTTATAGAGATAGATCTTATGGCATGACTTTAGAGTAATGAAAGAAGTGGAGTTTCCTAAATGCCTTGTAGCTTCTTATTCATAAATGTGGTGCGCTTCACAGTGATGAACAAGACTCTACATGTCAGACATCCTAGGACCTTTTCTAAAACCTTGTACTCTGAATACCAAGTTTGTCACGACCCAAAGTACAGTCTAGATGTAACATGGCATATAAGACCGCGAGAGGCCCTACACAAGCCACTTGACATACATATACACAACGTAATAGAGAAAAGAAAGAAATATCATCTGAAGTAAAGAGTTTGACATATGAAATGGAATTTTAATATAGTCTTGGCAAGCCATCTATTACATCAAAAGGAGTGGTCGGGACGTAACCTGTACACCACGTACAATATCCAAAACATAATGACATAAGAAAGTAATAAATGTGACTTAGTCCTCAGAGTATGAGGACTCACCAATTCTTCGAATCTACCAAGCAATCCATAAGCCACGAATGGAGGAAGAGGAATCGCCACACCCTACATTAGTGAAACAATGTAGGCACAAGTATGTGTTAGTACATGGAATGTAATAAGTATGAGGGGAATCCAATAAAACATGGAACATGATCATAAGGGTGCCTAATCGAAAACATGCTATGTGATAACGCTCAAATCACCCTCCAAAACCATTTAAAAGAGTGAGTGGTCTTCATCAATAAAAACCCAACAAAGAGTCGAGGTCAAATCCCACAGGGAATGGTGCATCCTAGAGAGTTCCTTATCAAGAAATTTGGACTTTAATTTAGCTCATTTGTAATAGTAAGAACGGTTGGATGGATGAAACCACCAACTTAATATAAAACTTTGGCTATTAATTATCGTAATTAAACTAAAATATCAAATAAATCAAGAGTTAACAAGCAATATAGGGGTGCGGGGATCGGAAATTGATCTCATATAGGCTAAGTCATCTTTATTGACGCTAATCATCTTTCGATCTCAAAGAATCTATGCATAGAATATCCTTTCGGTCTCATCTATATGCCAACCCTAAACAACCCAATACTTTACTTTATTATCTCTTTCAAGAATAGAGAAAATAGATCCGACCAGCAAGCTATAAACATCAAATCTAAATTGCTTGTATTGAACTAACCACCCACTCCAATCAATCTCTTTCTAGCATAAACTAGAGATCGGGAATAGGAATTAAGTTTGCAACCTTAACCCTTGAATTAACCCCATGGTAATTAGACCAAATTCATGTATGTACAATAAAAAGGAAGAACATAGCACAATACCCACTACACTAAATCAACACTCAACCCCATTAGAGCACCCCGAGATTATATGGTTTTAGCTACCCATCACAAAAAATAAAGAAATCATACCTTATATGACAGCAACCATGGGTAACTTGAAATTAAGAAATTAAGAGTAAACCCACTTTGGATTCAACTTCAATGTATCAAAATTACACACCAAATTTAAAATCCAAAAGCTAGAAATTTGTTCTTCAGAAGTAAAGTGTTCTACAAACTCAATTTTTGAAATCTATTTCGAACTCCCTTAAAAAAAATCTTCTAAAAAGGGCATCCTTTGAGCTATTTATATTTTCCCAAAATTTGGCCCAAAAAACCACCATGTGACCATTTCGGCGACATTAGTAAGCCTCAATATGACTACTCGGTAAATCGTCCTTCGCTCCCCAGCTCGCCTTGTGATGCTCTAGGCTTCAGGTGTTTGAACCCCAGTTGGCGACTTCGATTGTGCTGGGCTTTTATGTTCGGCGAATCGCCGAATACCTCCTTGGTTCGCCCTTCAAGCATTCAATTTTGGCACTGCACACTGTCGCTTTAGACGATGTGCATTAGGACCGTTGTTTTCATTCAGCGTATCCCCATCTTCACTAGAGTCCACTGACCTTCTTTGATAAACATGAGTGATTTGCATTTTCACTTTGGGCAAGGTCGTGCTCAGTTGGCGATCTTCCCTTCATGTTGGGCGATCAACAATATTCACTTTGCACTTCTTTTTTTTATTTTTGGCCATTCTTTCAAACATAAGTCCTTGCCTTGTCCAATTGCCTTCATAGCTGCAAATCATCAACATTTTATCAGAATAGGACAAAATTACGCATTGCGGACACTAATTATTTAGCTAAATGGACCTTAAATGAGTGCAAATCTACCACTCATCAAGACCCCCAACTTAAATTTTTGCTTGTCCTCAAGTAAATCAAGAACATAAAAAGCTCAATAAGGGTGTCTACAACAGTATTCAATGAGACCTAACATGCAAGCGCCAAAGCAAGACTACTCTCAATCACATGCTACCCTCAATCATGATAAAAAAAAGTTTCAAAAGATGACTCTCAACACAAGCTCATGCCCACTTTAGCTTCTTGTCTAATGCAAGAAAATGTTTCAACAAATGCATTTAAGTTCCCTCATATCAAAAATGATTTTATTCTCTCACAAAGCAAATTGACAAAGGTGTAAAGAACCAATACAACTCTCACTCTCTCAAATGAGAAACACATGCAAGCTTTGTCCCATATGTTTGCCATATTTTCCCATCATCACATAACCTAATTCATGTCAGATCCCAAGGGTTTTTTAGGCTTGTAATGGGGCTGAGGGTTAAGGCATGGTCAATTTAGATTGGTGACTTTACCTTTTCAAAGGATTGTTGCAATCATCATCACCTCTTCCCAAATTCTCTTCTTTCTTTCTCATTTGAGAACTCAACTCTTGACTTTCCACTCAATTTATTTGGAATTCCTTTTTATTTCATTATTTTCTCTGTTCCATTTTCATTTTTCCTAGGCATTTTAATCATAATGATAGTTTTCTCTTTTTTTTATAAGGAGGGGTTCCTTCTTTTTGGTAATATTATCAAAGTTGAGTCTTATTTCATCTTTCTTTGCCCTTCACTTGACGCTCATTCTTCCTTTCTTTCCACATCCCCAAATCATCATCGGCCCCCTCAATTTCATCCTCAGCCACAGTCTCAACATGCATAGCACCCTTAGGCTGCTCACTAGAGTTAGGCACAGAACTTGGCATCTCAGGCACAGAAGAAACTGCATCTGAAAGAGGAACCTCACCCCAAAGCATAGAGATGTCCATCGAGTGTAACTAGACCACCTCCGCCCTGATAGTCGCAATCTCATCTCTTATGGCGTCTAGTGCGCCACAACAACCCTTATCCTTCTCCTGAGCCTATAACCTAGCTGTGAGATTATCCAATCTCATGATATGACTCTCAATGGCCCCCTCACACTTAACTACCCACTCTATAAATGGAGGCAAGGCCTTTTTAATGGCATGTTCAATGAGTTTGGGCATGTTTGTCTCAAACCCGGGCAGCTCTAATATCTGATGATCGGGAAAGGCTGCCCATTTGAAAAATTAGAGCCTTAGTCAAGGTTGGATGGGTAACAGGAGAGGGGAGGGCTCACAGCAATTGCGGTAACAGTAATAGGGGGCACAAAAGTAGAAGCAGAAAGACCAGCAGTGGAGGAAGGTGTGGAAATACTTGCCTGCTCCACAGAAGGAGCAGGTGTTCTAGCCTTAGATTCCAATGTAGTGGATCAACCACGGGCATAGAATCTAGTGGTAGTGGCTTACTCCAAGCCGCATCGTCCCATAAATACTCGGCCTCAATCCTCCTTATGTCATTGGAAGATACCGGTGTGAACCTAACATTTGTCTTTTGGAAAGAGACTCCTGCCCTCTCGCACAACTGTGTAATAAGCATTGGGAATGGGAGTGATGTCTGCTCCTGCCTCACCCGCAGTAGTATCTCATCCTCAATAATTTCTCCCACATTAAATGTGTCTTTTTGAATAATGGAACCCACTAGTACTGATTTCAGATGCCAGAGTATTGACTCATTTTGGGACGGCATAATGTTGCTGTTAATAAACCCGAACCAGTATCGTGCTATAATGTTTAGGTCCTTCTTTTTTATCTTCGTCTATTCAGCCGACCAAGAGGGAGAATACTAATCGGATATTAGAGGGGCCAAACATCTCTTCAATGCATCTATATTGTTAGTCCTACGGATCTTGAATGCATCAGAATGATTGTTAGAGGTTCCTAATACGGTGTTAATTTCAGTGACGTGGCATGGAACCATCTTACCCTTCACTTCTACCTCATCTAATGTATTCCAAACAGTGCCCTTTCTCTTCTTTGGTAACGACGTGGCATAGGTGTCGTAGAACTCTCGCACCCACTTTGGCTTATACCGTTGCCTAGCCTTAGTGAACTATTCCAACTTGTGAAATTTAATTGTGGCCCAGATGGTCGGGTAGTCACTCATGACTCCATCAGTTTAGAGTCAACGCTCCTCCAAAATGGTTTGTTCTCCTTCTGCCTTGAGCCTATTCAATGCTCTTGGGGCTATTATTGGGAACACAAGGGATGCCAGATTAGAATCTTGTGAAGGTGACATTAACTGGTGCGGATGTTCAATTGCTTCTTTACAATATATTTTTGCACTTTCTTGCCCCTACTGGTAGACTCTGAGGGTTAGTGGTATGAGAGGCCTCAAAAGGCTCATTAATTGAGATGCCCTTTTACTTCTTTGGAGGAGGAGGAGAGGGCTCTCTATCTGATACAGTGCTAGATGAAACTATATTTTTGCCTTTAGTGATTGCCATTACCTTCAAGGCACACATTGAAACACAAGATTTGTGAAGGTTAGTTGAAATCAAAATCACATTGAATCATATTTTAAAAGCACACGTGAGGCTCGCCTAACGGGAAGGTGTATTACAAAACAGGATCGGTGAACTCCAGTGAGCCCGCCAAAATGGGCAGAAGCAATTTACTCAGAGCTCAGGCATAAAAGGTAAATTTAATGCCAACTCGGTGATTCACTGAGTTGGTTTTGGCAGGCTAAGACAAGTCCTCCGAAATAGACAGTGCAAAGGGAAAAACATAAGCATCAAGGGCGATGTCCTCTCCCATTCCCTGATACGCCAAATGGGTTTGGCAAACTAAGACAAGCCCGCCGAATGGAACAGTACCCAAGGCCATGCATATGCTAAAACAGGTTGTCTAGGTCTTACTCTGTGATTCTCCTAACCTCTTTGTCAAGCTAAGACTAGCCCACCGAACAGGAAGTAGTCAACCTAGTGCAAAACTTTCACAGCTAAACAAACACGCACAACAAATACTAATTTCCCCCCAATATTACATTCACTTATATGTTTTTCTACCAATGGGTACTCAGACTTTTCTCAGATATCACTAAGTATTGCACTAATTTATGATTTGCCCTTAATAAAGTAGTCACCATGTCTATCATTGGGCAAAATCATGCAATTGGGTCAACACTGGGCTACTAAAACTTCACCCTCAATAAATTAGGCACAGACCTAGAAAGAATATCAATTTAATTCAGTAATTTAACCAACACAATCACTATTCACAATTAATAGGCTTTCACAATCAAAATCTCATGGGCACAAGTCAAATCATACAATGCGATGCTACCCATCAGAATCAAATACACAATATCAATTAAAGGGCCCATACACACACCTAATATGCAATTTAAACTCAAAAACATCAACAAAAATTCAAAAAACCAACCTTAATTCCCAAAAAAATTGAGAAAATGAGGGATCGGGGTTGAGTTGACATGAAATCCAAGAAAATGCACTCGTCGTACTTATAGACACTCACAAGAGACTCACAAACACTCAAAATATCCAAATCAAGCAAAAGGAATCGAAAACGCTCTCAAATTTCAAAGATTTTGATTTTTGAATTTGAAAAGACCCTTGGCCTTTTTATATCAGGCCGCTCGGTGATCTCGACTAACGTCACCGAGCGTGTTTGGCGAATTTCCATTTTGAGCTTAAGCTCGCTGAACATGCCTAAAAAATTACCAAACCTGAAGGCTGCTTTGGCGGACCCGATGGAGTCCGCGTAGTGCACTACGGTGAGTCACCCTCTGGAGTTTTAATCGCCAATCTTAACAATGACTTTTCCATCTTATTGAAGCTCACAAGGCGGACAAGAATGAGTTCGCACAGTGCTATCGGTGCATCACCGTTTTGGTCTTGGCATCGCCTATTATTCCTTTGTCTATCTTTCAGCCTCTTCTCAACTACACTCACAACACACGTCATTTGAAAGCAATAAAAACAAAAGTAAAGAATTGGGTTGCCTCCTAAGAAGCGCCTTATTTAACGTTGTGGCATGACATAGTCCTCAAACTCAACTATCATTTTTAGAGTTCGGGATGGTGTCACTATGCAATGTTCCCTTTTGCCTTGGATTAAAATGAGTGGCAATTTGACCCAGCTGGGTCTCCAGCTACTTAATGGAAATTGAGTGAGAGGTCACCGTCTGTGATAGGGTAGAGAAGTTAATTTACGAATCTTTCAACACCTTATTGGACCCTTCAACCTTGTTATAGATCCTTGTAAGCATGTCTTTAGTCCGGCTTCCTTCTGCCTATCTGATTCTTTTGGGCATGGACGATCATGGAGAGGCACATACCAATCTTTTTCCATCTCCATGTCTCTCCAATTTCCACCTCACTAGTCTTTCAAACCACCATCTCTATCTTTGTTCCAACCTTTTTTCCCACCTTGTCATTGATAATTGGTATGAGAACCCCCCCACTTTATTTCCCAAGTATTGGACTTCTTTATTGTATAATGCCTCAAATTTGGCATCATCCGGACATTGCATTTACCAACTTGGTTCCACCTTCCATAACATCTTTGGACAACAAATTGATTTGGGTCATCATTTTGGCCATGTTTTCATCTCTTTCAGGGTCCTTCTTGATTTGTTCTTTAGTTAGACCCATTTGTAGAGTAGGCACTTGGTCCTCTATAGTGTGCCATGCTCGGTTGACCTTGGTCATATCATCTAGGAACAAGGTAGCTACCTCATACGGTTGTCTTATTAATCCACCATGGACTAATTGATCGGCCACACCTTTATTGATTGAATCAAGGCTGAAATAAAAGTATTGCAGCAGAAAATTGTCTGAACACGCCATGCGTTGGACATTGTAAGAGTAACCTCATGAATCTTAGCCATGTCTCATGCAATGGTTCACCTCCAATATGCTTAAAATTTTGGATTTGGGGCCAAAGTTTAACCATCTTCAAGGGTGGAAAGAATCTCTACAAGAAGGCATCAGTAAGCTCATCCCACGAAGTAATAGAATCATTTTTCAACTCCGCACCCCATCTTGTAGCTTCTACTAAAGAGAACGGGAATAACCTCAATCTTACGGATTCTTGGGAGATATTATTGAACACAAAGGGTCGACATACCTCCTTTAAATTCTGAAGGTGTTCATGGGTATCCTCATGAGCTAGACCCCTAAAAATTCATTTCATTTGGAGCAATTGTATCATAGTTCCGGTGATGTGAAACACAATTCTCCCAATTGTAAGAGGTATCTGGATTGCTCATGTAGTATGAATAATATTAATGGAAATGTCATTCAAATCACCCATGTTGTCATTTTGACCATAATGACTTTCATTGTAACTTCCATCGTCACTGATTTTGTCAACCTACAAATTAGTCAAAAACAACACCAAACAACAAACCTACTACAACTAAACAAAATTAAAATTTATTTTCTCAATTAGAATTTTCAAATACCATTCCCCAACAGTGGTGCCATTTTTATAACACTCAAATCACCCTCCAAAACCAATTAAAGATTGAGCGATCGTCGTCAATAAAAATGCAACAAAGAGTCGGGGTCTAATCCCATAAGGGATGGTGCATCATAGAGAATTTCTTATCACTTTAATTTAGCTCATTTGTAATAGTAAGAACAATCTGGTGGATGAAACCACCAACTTAATATAAAACTTTGGTTATCAATTATCATAATTAAACTAAAATATCAAAGAAATCAAGAGTTAACAACCAATCTAGGGGTGCGGGGATTGGAAATCAACCTCACATAGGGGTGATTGTGCTGCTCTATAGTGATGAACATTCATGAATAGGCTAAGTCATCTTCATTGACGTTAATCATCTTTTGATCTCAAAGCATTTATGCATAGAATCTCCTTTCGGTCTCATCTATAAGCCAATCCTAAATGACCCAATATCGTAATCTATTCTCTCTTTCAAGAATAGGGCAAATAGATCTGACCCATAACCTTTCTTTCAAGCAAGCTACAGATATCAAATCTAAATTGCTAGTATTAAACTAACCACCCACTCCAACCAATCTCTTTCAAGAATCAACTAGAGATCGAAAGTGAGAATTAAGTTTGCAACCTTAACCCTTGAATTAACCATATGGTAATTAGAAAAAATTCATGTATGAACAGCAGCAAAATAGAGCATAGCACAATACCCACTACATTAAATAAACACCTAACCCCATAAGAGCACCCCCAGATCTTGGGGTTTTATCCACTCATCAAAAAAAGTAAAGAAATTATACTTTCTATGAAAGCAGCCATGGGTAACTTGAAATCAAGAAATTAAGAGTAAACTTACTTTGGATTGAACTTCAATTTATCAAAATTCAACACCAAATTGTAAAACCCCAAAATCTAGAAAAGTGTTCTTCAAAAGTAAAGTGTTCTCCAAACTAAATTTTTGAAATCTATTTCGAACTCCCTTCCAAAAAACTCTTCTAAAATGGCATCGTTTGGGCTATTTATATTTTCCCAAAATTTGGCCCAAAAGTCCACCATGCGACTACTTCGGCGACATTAGTCAGGCTGGCCAAGCCTACTCGGTGAATCTCCCTTCACTCCTCAGCTCACCTTGTGATGCTCTAGGCTTCAGGTGCTTGAACCTCAGTTGGAGACTTCGATTGATTCAGAATTACATGTCCAGCAAAATGTCGAATACCACCTTGGTTCGCCCTTCGAGCATTCAATTTTTGCACTGCACACTGTCACTTAGGGCGATGTGCATCAGGACCGCCGTTCTCATTCAACGCATCACCTTCTTAAATAGAGTCTGCCGACTTTCTTTGATAGACATGAATGCTTTTCACTATCACTTTCGGCCAGGTCGTGCTCAGTTGGCGGTCCGCCCTTCATGTTGGGCGATCAACAATATTCATTGCACTTCTTTTTGTATTTTTAGCCATTCTTTCAAACATCATTCCTTGCCTTGTCCAATTTCCTTCATAGCTGCAAATCATCAATATTTTATCATAATATGACAAAATTAAGCATTGAGAACACTAATTATTGAGCTAAATGGACCTTAAATGAGTATAAATCTACCACTCATCACTATGCATGACCAAGCTAATCATAATAAAATTATTTAAGAAGAATCGTAAATCATAAGCATGGTCAATGCATCTTAAAATCATAATGAAAGCTTCATAAAATATTAATAAGTACTTAGTTCATTTTGTGGGATATTAGCTTTAACCGACATTAGACCATGCGAGCTATAATATGGAATCTGATATAACTCTCACACAGAGAAGAGAGAGTCTACATGCAAAGTAGAACTCTGTTTCATATCATATGCTATATGATATGATAGAGATTGCTATGAGGCCACATAGTTAGGAACTAGAGATTGCTACTAGAGACTACCCTATTTGAGCCTCCACCTCAAATTATCTAGGTGCTAAGTTAAATCACAACTGAAATAATCATTTTCATAAAGTCCTCATCATAAATGGAAAAGTATTATTCAATTAACAATCCAAGCTAAAAACAACATAGAGTAGCTCATCAAATCTTGAATCAAGTCTAAGTGAGAAAACATTTTACCAAGTCATGATCCCTTAATGTGAGAAAACCTTTCACAATTCATTCATTCTCATCTTAAAGTAACCTAGATTATAAAACCTTTATTTTCATAAATCATGCATAACTTCATAAAAATATATTCATAGATTCAAGCTTATTTATACATGCATGAAAATTAGGATCCATAGTCAAAATCATGACCAATGCATGGGTTCACATGGAATTGATTGTAAAACATATAACTGAATCTAAATAATCATAATATGATCAAAGTCAAAAAATTGAATCTATACAAATAGAACCCATGGAGAATTGAATGAAAACCTAATCAATATGATTGAAATTGAATTGAAGAATTGAAGAAACTTTGGAGACTCAACTGGTGAATGGAACTCATTGATGAACTCCCTACATGCCTTAACTCAAAGCCCACAAGAAATTTATGAAGAGAGGAGACTTGAACTTGAAGATTCCTAGCTTCTTCTTCCTTGATCTAGAGAGAGAATTTAGGAATTTGATTAAATCAGGGAGTTAGGGAATTTTCTAAGGGTGAAGGGTAGTTATAGGGCTTTAGAATTAGGAGTCAAATAACGTATTATAGACATTAGATGCATAGGAAAAGACCCAAATACCCTTAAAAATAAATTCCAAATTAATCCTACGGTTATGACCTATGGTCCGTAGGAACTTCTACGACCCTTCCTAATCAACCGCAGGATCACCTTCAGAACCCAAATATTCAATCACTTCCCATGAGACCTTTTTATGGTTCGTCGACTGGTCTACGGTCTGTAGACCTCATCCATAGAACCCAACTTTCACTCCAAAATTTCACTAAGTCTAGAACCTTTCTACGGAACCTTCTTACGACCCGTAGAACAGATGACGGCCCATCAAATCCTTTTGTAGGGTTGAGGTCCTAAATCAAATCTCTAAATCAATCCTACGAATGTCATCTACGGCCCGTCAAATATCCTATTGTTCATCATGTTCGTCCGTAGGTCAAACTTCAGAAACTTGAAATTCCAAAAACTCATCTCTTGGTTCTACAGTTCACTTCCTATGGCACGTAGGACTTCCTACGGTTAGTAGGTTGGACCTGTAGACCACTACTTCAGAGTGTTTTCTGCATTTTTCTTTTCTTTTCAACTTTCCAACTTCAGAGGTGTTACACTTGAGCTGCCCAACTGACCAAACCCAATCATATTGATGAGTTGAGTTCAAGTATAGGTGTCGGTGCAGCGATTAATCATAGTGGAGAAGATGATTTGGAGGAGGATGTGGTGTTTCAAAGATCTTTTCATGAGTCACATTTTTCAGCTTACTCACGCCAGGGTGGAGAAGGATCTAGTGCACTAGGTGAGGTGTAAGAAACTCATGAAGTTATTTCCCTCTTTTCTATTTAGTTGTAATGGCATTGAGGGCCATGCTAAATTTTAGCTGGGGTGATGTAATTATTTTGCAGGTAGGTTGTGCCCTTGTCAGGCATGTTGGATATCTTAGGTCATTGTTGGGCCTATTTTAATGTTTGAATTTTTCCCTTGTTGGGCCTATATTGAAAGTTGTACTAATTATACTTTTAGAAAAGTTGGTCTCATATTTTTCATTATTTTATGACTCGTGCTTGCTACTTGAGCTTTGTGCATTTGATGGGTCGTATTCTCTCAATAAATCAGAACGCCTAATTCAATATCTCCTTTGTGAATAGTAGATAATCAATTAAAATTCAAGGGTTTTCTTTATAACAGAGAGGGCATGAGCAACATCTGAGGATTACACTCCAAACTTTGAGAGATCAGCAGTTGTATACCAAGTTCTCTAAGTGTGAGTTTTGTCTTGAGTTTGTAACATTGTTGGAGCACGTGTTGTCCAAGGATGGTATCATGATAGATTTGGAAAAGATTGAGGCTATTCGTGATTGGGCTAGGCCCACTTCAGTTACTGAGATTCAGAGTTTCATCAGATTAGTGGGCTACTATAGACGATTTGTAGAGGGCTTATCTACCCTTGCAACATCTTTGACTCGGTTGACTCACCTTGTGATAATGCTCAAACTAATATTTAAATACAATTAAAAGAGTAAGCAGTCATTGTCAATAAAAATACCCAACTAAGAGTTGGGGTCGAATCCCACAGAGAATGATACAAGGTAAGGAATTTTATCAAGAAGTTTGGAATGTAAATTCATTCATTTGCAGCAATAAAACAAGTGGGTGGATTATTCCACCAAATTTAATAAAAAAGATTTAGTTATCAAAAGTCACAATTAAGCCAAGATATCAGAAATTCAAATAGGTAACAAATAATCTAGGGGTGCGGAGATTGAAAATCGATGGCACGTAGGGGTAATTGTATTGCTCTATAGTGATGAACATTGATGGATAGGCTGGGTCATCTTCAATGACACTAATCTTCTTTCGATCTCAAAGCATCATAATATAGAATCTCTTTTCGATCTCATCCATGTGCTATACTAAGCAACCTAATACCTTACACCATTCTCTCTTTTGATACAGCAATAGGGCGAATAGATCCAACCCATAACCTCTTTTTTTAAGCAAGTTACTTACATCAAACCTAAATTGCAAGTATCAAACTAATTACCCACTCCAATCAATCTCTTTTGAATATCAATCGGAGATCAGAAGTAGGAATTAATTTTGCGACCTCAACCCATAAGTTAAACCCATGCTAATTAACCCAAATTCATATATGAATAGCAGCAAAATAGAGCATAACATAATATCCACTATATTAAATCAACACCCAACCCCATGATTGCATCCCTATATCTTGGGGTTTTAGCCACCCATCACAAAAAGCAAGGAAATTATACCTTCCATGAAAGCAGCCATGGGTAGCATGAAATTAAGCAATTACAACCAAACTCACTCTGAATTCAACTTTCATTTATCAATTTCAAGAGCAAAAGTTGAAAAACCCCAAAAACTAAAAGTGTTCTTCATAAATTAAAGTATTTCTCTCTCTAAGAAAAGATTTTCTCACTATTATCCAGAATCTAAATTTTCCAAACTCTCTTCTCTCTCCTTTGGGATATTTAATATTTCTCCAAAATTTGGCCCAAAACTCAATGCGTGACTAATTGGGTGACGTTAGTCGGGCTCACCGATCACGATAGGTGGATTGCCCACTACTCCTTAGCTCACCTTTCTCTTGCTCTAGGCTTCAGGTGTTTGAACCTCAGTCGGCAAGCTCGTTCGATTCTGCCTTTCACATTCGGTAAATCACTGAGTACCACCTTTGTTTGCCTTTCAAGCCTTCAATTTTTCTCCTTCTATTGTCGCCTTTGGTGATGTTCAGCATGTCTTCCTTTCTCATTCGGCTGGTCGCCTTTTAGTTTGGAGTTCACCGACCTGCCTCAAATAATCCAAGTGTTGTGCACTGTCAATTTAGGCGAGGTCATACCCATTAGGCGATTCGCCCTTCTTGTTTGGCGATCAACAATGTGGAGTTTACACTTTTTTTTACACTTTTGGCCATTCTTTCAAAGATTCATCCTTGTCTCGTCCTTTAGCCTTCATTGCTTAAAATAATCAAAATATCATTAGAATAGGACATAATTAGGTATTGAGGACACTAATTGTTGAGCTAAATAAGTATCAAGTGAGTGTAAATCTACAACTCATCACCTTGACGTTCCATTTGGATGGTCTGAGGAGTGTGAGTTTAAGATTTTAAAAGATCAAGAAGTTGCTTACTACCGCTCCTGTATTGACTATTCTAGTTGTGGGAGAGGGCTTCATGGTGTATTGTGACGTATTTGGTGTTGGTTTGGGTTATGTATTGATTCAGCGGGGTTGTGTTATAGCTTATGCGTCGAGGCAACTTAAGCTACATAAGAGAAACTACCCCACTCATGACTTGGAGTTAACGGTGGTATTTTTTGTGCTTAAGCTCTGGAGGCACTACCTATATGTAGTTTGTTGTGAGATCTACACTGATCATAGGATTCTTCACTACCTTATGATTTAGAGGGACCTTAATTCAAGTCAGCGCCATTGGATTGAGATCCTAAAGGACTGTGACCTCTCTATTCTCTACTATCGAGAAAGGTGAATGTAGTAGCGGACATCTTGAGCCGGAAGGCGGTGAGTATGGGTAGTCTAGCCTTTTTGGCTAATGTAGAGCAACCTTTGAATTTAGACATTCATGTTTTATCCAATGGGATGATTCGGTTGGATATTTCAGACTCGAGGCATGTGTTAGTCTATGTTGGAGTTCAGTCTGTCTTATTGTAGTGGATTCGTGGCTATTTTTTTGAGGATGAGGCCTTGGTTTTCCTTCGAGATTGAGTGTTTGGAAGTGATGCCGGATAGGCTACCTTATATTCAGACAGGGTTTTGAGATTTGTTGGTTGTATATGTGTTCTGAGAGTTGGGTATTCGATTCAGTTGATCCTTTTCAAGGCCCATAATTCCAGATATTTTATTCATCTTGGCACCGCAAAGATGTATCGTGATTTGAAGCATCACTACTGGTGGAGCAGTATGAGAAGAGATATTACAAATTATGTGTCCCTTTTCCTGTGTTGCCAGCAGGTGAAGGCCGGTAATTTGAGGCCTAGTGGTAAGTTTCAGAGATTAGCCATTCCTGAGTGGAAGTGGGATCGCATCACCATGGACTTTATTGTGGGTTTGCCTCGAACTTCTAGGGGTGTTGATAGTATTTGGGTCATCGTTGATTGATTGACCAAGTAAGCAAACTTTCTTTATATTCACTCTTTGTTTAGCACTGAGAAGTTGGCTCGTATCTACATTTGGAAGGTGGTTCATCTTCATGGTGTGCATGTGTCTATTATCTCAAATCAAGGTTCCCACATCACTTCTAGCTTTTAGAGGATCTTTCAGGAGGATTTGGGCACTCATGAGGACCTTAGTACAACTTTCCACCCGTAGACCGATAAGAAGTGGTAGCATTCTATCCATGTGTTGGAGGATATGTTGCGGGCCTGTGTTTTGGAGTTTGAAGGTCATTGGGACCAATTCTTACCTTTGGTGGAGTTTGTGTACAATAACAGCTACCACTCTAGTATTTAGATGACCCCATTCGAGGCCTTATATGTAACAACCCGTAGTTTAGTAGTCCAACTAGGGCTAAGCATGAGGGCAACAAGAGCCAAGGTAAGGGGCAAGAGCCAAGGCCAAGGGGCAAGGCCCAAGCCAAGGTCCAAGGCTGCCCCAAGGTTTCCTAAGCACTGCCCCACTTCACGACCACCACCACGGCTCATGGTGTGGCTCGTGGTGTCTAAGGCGGTAGCTACCTTGAGCTGCCCAAGAATGGCTCACCTTCACGAGCCACTTCACGGCCAGTGGTGAAGACCACGGATCGTGGGAAGGCTCGTGAAGATGCCTTGGAGTTTTGAAGGCCAAATCACCATGGCCTATCCACTGCCCAAGGACCACGGGCAAGACCACGGCTTGTGGTAGGGACCACAGCTCGTGGAGCATGCCGTGGTGCCTGGCACTAGGCTGACTAGTGAGGGTCGTTTTGGTAAATTCCTATTTAAGTGGGTATGAGGTGAGGTCTTTTTGTTTAGACTTTGTACACCTATATAAGCTATTTTAACCCTTTAAACTCATCATTTAAGTCATTATTTCCCAAGACCCAAATCAAATCCCCAAAAGCTCTCCTCTCAAATATTTCTCTCTCTAGAACTTGAAGAAGAAGAAGATAGAGTTTAAAGCTAGGTCAAGATCAAGGTACCCAATCTTCCAAGCTTTGTGAGGGCTTTGTAACCAAGGTATGATAGCTTATTCATCCATTGATTCTTCCATCCATGGAGTCCCCTAGAATTCCCTAATTTGATGAAGAATTTTCCCAATTCAAGTTAGGGTTTCTTCAATGTTGTGGGTTATGTTGTATCTTGATCCAATTGAGTGGATATTGATTGTTTATGATTAAATTAGTAGTGAATCATCTTATTATGATAAAATTACATGTTTTCCATGCCTAACCCTAGTTTAATTGATGAAATTCAAGTAATGTGGGTTTATACCTTGAAAATGGAAATGGAGTATTTAGAGATGATCTTTTAGGGTTGATGATACATATAGTAATTTCTTGAGAGTAAAAGCATGTAGACATGAATTGAATTATAATAAAGTATATATGATGGATCATGATTAGTAATGCTTGAGATTTAGCCCTTGTGATGATACATGACTAGAATTTCTTAAGAATGAAGAATGTGATTAGAATGTCTTGTGATCTAGGCCTATGTGATGATTGTATGAAGTAAAGCTTTGAGAGCAAGGCTTGTAGTTATGTATGTTTATTCTTAGGGCTTTGATAGTAAAGCTAATATGTTGAATTATGTATGTAAAGGCTTTGAGAGTGAAGCCTATATGAGAATGGTAGACTAGTAGATAGCATTGTTGTGGAAGGACTTTACCCACCTAATCTACCTTATGAATGTTTGAATGCATAATGTGATAGAATCACATGAAACATGGATTGGTTGTCAAGGACATCCTTCCATGAGACATGAAAGTTAAGTAAGGCTTAATAACTAGCCTAAGGGGTGTATTCTTGACCCCGAGTGGATATTGACAATGAGATCGAGGTTCACACCTAGATGAGTCTAGGCTTCCAAATAAGAAGGGGGAACTCTCACATAGTACAGTCCGGGTTTTCCCAAAGTAGGTCTCATGAGATGGAAGCCTTCACCTAGTGGAGTCTGAGTTTCTAGTAGCAATCTCCGTATCCAATGAACTAAGACATACTTAAAGAAGTATCTCCTATTGTTCAAAATAATAATGAACTAAGACATACTTGAAGAAGCATCTCCTAGTGTTAAAAAGAAATAATGAACTAAGACATGCTTAAAGAAGTATCTCATAGTGTTCAAACCAATAATGAACTAAGATGTGCTTAAAGAAGTATCTCATAGTGTTCAAAGTAAAGAGAAATTAAGATGTGCTTAAAGAAGTATCTCGTAGTGTTCAAAGGTTTTAAAAGAGGGACTAGTCCCAAACCAAGAAGTATGATCATGATGGCCTAAAGTGGTACTTAATAAGGGTGAGATTATGGGGTCTTATCCATGCATTTCACAAGTATGACTTGAAGCTACTTATGAAGTGTTTCTCTTATATGTTGTATGCTTAGCTTGGATTGTTGCTATAGTTGCCTTCCTTGATATGTTTGACTAAAGGTGAAGGTTCCCTTGTCTATGAGAATTAAGCTAAGGATGAGATCAAAAGATGGTAAGTATGTTTATGATGGCCTAAAAGTGGTACTTAGTATGGGTGAGATTATGGGTCTTATCCATACATTGCACAAGTATGCTTTGAGGTTACTTAAGAAGTAGTTCTCTTATGTTATGAAGATCTAAGGATTTACTATGCTTATGAATATGATGTATTTCCTATGTTATGGACTATGCCTTATGTTGACTAATGCTCATATTATGTCTATGTTGGAGATTATGCTTTCCAATATGTTGTTATGCTCTTATGGTGTTATGCTAGCTATCATATTTAGTACATTTTGTACTAACGCATACTCTTGCTTACATTCTTATCAAATGTAGGGTCTGGCGATATTGAGTTTCATCCCCGTGGCTAGGTTCCTAGTAGAGCAAGGAGTTGAAGATTGGTGAGTCCTCATAGCATTCGAGGATATAGCCACCATTTTCCTTTATATATTTCTTTTTATATTTAGACTTTTGTATGGACTGCGTCCCAAAGATTATCATGTATTAGATGGTTTGAGATAAAGTGTTATAGACTTCCGCTTGTTTTTAAAAGGACTTCGATTGTATGGAAAAAGTTTTAAAAATTTCCGCATCATTTCTATTGCTTTTTGTTATGATATGCTAAGGGGCTTGTATGAGATCTCTCGAGGTCTTGTACGCCTTGTTACATCTAGGGTGTATCCCTGGGTCGTGACATTATATAATAAGCGTTGTCACTCTCTAGTTGGTTGGTTTGAGCATACGGAGCCTAGGTAGCATGGTACTGATTTGCTTTAGGAGGCCTTAGATAAGTGCGAGTGGTTTAGGATAGGCTTAGGACAGCACAAAGTAGGCACAAGAGTTATGCCGAAAGTAGGTGTCGGTCTTTGAGGTTTACAATTAGTGATCGGGTATGCCTCCGTGTGTGGCCCATGAAGGGCGTGATGAGATTTAAGAGGTAGGGCAAGCTCAGCCCCAGGTATATTGGTCCTTTTAAGATCCTTCGGACAGTTGGTGATTGTCACGACCCAGGGGTACACCTTAGATGTAACATGGCGTATAGGACCCCGAGAGACCCCATACAAGCCACTTGGCATTCATAACATAAGAAATACAACAATAGAGGTAAAGTCAACATTTAAAGTCCAAAAGTTTTATAAAAGTACAGCGGAAGTCTAAAACACTTGTCTCATTATCCATCTAGTATAATAGAATGAATTGGGCCTAGCCCATAAATCATGTCCAAAACTGAAAATAATAAGAAACTAAGAACAATGAAAATCCGTCCTCGAAGCATGAGGACTCACCAAGCTCGGAAACCTCTCAATCAAGCACTAGCCACGAAACTGAGGACCCTGACTGTCGGACCCTACATTTGGGGAAATGTAGGCAATAGTATGTGTTGGTAAAAAAATGTACAAAGTATGATAGCTATGCATAAAACATTTAAATCATGCCAAAAGAGGACCATTCATGACATGCAATTGACCAAGCTAAAACATGATATAAGAGGAGTTAGAAGGCATAAGTCATAAAACATGGTCAATGAGAGCTAGCATATTTGAATCCTTTGAACACATATGAGATACTTCTTGAAGTAACCTTAGTTCATTATTATTGTGGGAAGTAGCCTTAACCGACATAGAGACCATGTGAGCTATAACGTGATCCCTCGGTGTCTCCCACACCAAAAAGGGTTGTCCTACTTTCCAAGGTAAGGACCATGAACTTCTAGTTTAAGTGGATCCACTAGATAATGTCTATCTAGACAATCATCCTATGGGGGAACATAGGTAAGGGATAAGGAGATTGCTTCTAAAAACCCGACCTCTACTAACGGGAGAGCTTCCATCTCAATATCCTCTCGGTGCTAAGAAAAAATCCCACGGAATATTCATTTCTTACTTGTTCTTATTATCCATGGAAGGGCACATCATCTTTCCAATCCAGGCTAAGTCATAAGTCATCCATGGAGAGGTATCATTCAATAACCAATCCAAGCTAGGTTTCATTAGGATAGCTCTTTATCTTTGATTCAATTAGGTGAGAAGACCTTTCAACGTTAGAATCCTAATTATGTGAGAAAACCTTTTACAATCATTCTTTCATGTGTATATGAGAAAATCATTTCAACAATACAACAACAACAACATCATTGATATTTTACTCTCAACGCATCCTTAAAACATCTGCATAGATTTCATAAGAACATGCAAAATTCCATAATTTACGTTTCAAGGTTCAAAACCCACTTTCAATCATCAACATTTAGAAAACATGGGTTAGATATGTATTTCATCATAAATTCATGTAATTCTATTAATACATGATTTATTTCATAAAACTCTTCTCTCATAATCAAAATCCGACATCATATGATCATAACTTGGAAAACATGGGGATTTCATGGGTTCATAGGGGGGTCATCATAAAATCATAGTATTTCATCAATTCATGCATAAGAGATCATAATTCAACCATTTAAATCAATAATCAAAAGAACCCATGGCAATTGAAGAAAACTCTAACTCAATTGGGGATTTCTAACTTTGAAAATAGGAGAATTTGGGAACTCCATGAATGGAAGAAATCCATGGATGAGAACTATCATACCTCAAAGCCAATTGTGTATCTTCAATGGAGGAATGGATACTTGACTTGAAACCCTAGGTTGAATCCTTCTTCTTCAAGCTTCCTAGAGAGAGAAATATTTTGGAGAGGAGACTTGTTCTTCTTTTAGAAATTTGAGAGAATGATTTCTATTGGAGAAATTTAGGGGTTAAAATACTTATATAGGGGTCTTAGTGAAGGGTAAAACGACATAGTATTAGGCTAGACTAATTAGGAAAAGACCCAACTGCTCCTAAAAATAATTGTCGACCTACCAACGACGCCTTGGACCGACGGACCGTGGTCTGACCGACGGCCCATCCTGTTGGTCCGTCGTTTGGATCAGAGAGTGGATTTAGGGGTCATGATCCACGGACCCCCAACCACTGACTGTGGACCCAACAACAGTCCGTTGGTCCGGCCGTGGTTCTTGGTCCCCTGACCCCCTTTTGGGTAGCCAATCCACGGACCAGACCCACGATCCGTGGCTCAGCCCACGTGTCGTGGTTGGCCTCCGTCGGATGGCACCAAAAGCTTGGTAAACTTGCTGTATTGCCCTTCTCAAATCCGGGGTGTTACAATATCTCCCCCTTGGGATCATTCATCCTCGAATGAGATTCAAACTAGTACGAAATGAGTAGGAGAGAAACTAACAACCCAATCATCAATGCAACTTTATCTAAATGCATATAACCAAGGAGGAATTATCGACTCCAAGCTAGGACATAATTAAAACATCATAAGGAAGATAGGAAATAAAACTAGCAGCCTAACATGAATGTAATCTCATAATGCACATATCCGAGGAGGAAACATCAACTCCAAGCTAAAGCATGTTCAAATCATCATATCATGAAGTCTATATGCAACTCATACTCAATGCACATAAACATGTAGATATCAATCAAATAAACTCATTTTCACAAAACTTAAATTTTATCATGAACATGCATAATTGAAGAAATCATGGGAATATCTAAGACACATGACTCTAAAACAAAGAGTGAATCATGAGGAACTCATTACCTCAAACTAGAGTAGGGGTAGAAGGAAAAAGATGAGGATATCGGGACATCATATCGGCCTCGGCCTCCCAAGTAGCAACCTCAACTAACTGATTCCTCCACAACACTTTCACGGAAGCAACTTCTTTGTTCCTCAACTTCTTGACTTGCCGTTCTAGAATCTCAACCGAAACTTCTTCATAAGAAAGATTCTCCTTAACTCCTAAACCTTCTAAGGGAATATGGATGTCGGATCACCAACACATTTCTTCAACATAGAGACATGGAAAACTGGATGCACCGATGCCAACTCATTAGGCAAATCTAGTTCATAAGCAACCTTACCAACACGTCTCAGAATCTGATATGGGCCTACATAATTGGGACTAAGCTTCCCTTTCTTCCCAAACCTCGTTACGCCCTTCATGGGTGAAATTTTCAAGTAAACCCAATCATGAACATCAAACTCAAGATTTCTTTTTCTTACATCGACATATGACTTTTGCCAACTTTGAGCCATTTTCAACCTTTCCCTAATAAGTTGAACCTTCTCTATGGCCTCATGTACCAACTCGGGACCTATTAGGGAAACTTCACCCACCTCAAACCAACCTATATGAGATCTACACCTCCTACTATACAATGCCTCAAATGGAGCCATACCAATACTCGGGTGATAGCTATTGTTATAACCAAACTCAATCAATGGCAAATGGTCATCCCAATTACCCTTATAATCAATCACACAAGCTCTCAACATGTCTTCAAAAGTTTGGACAGTACGCTCTGCTTGCCGATTTCGTCATCCGATCTACTATAACCCAAATCGAGTCATGTTGTCGCCAGGTGTGAGGCAGACCAACAATAAAGTCCATGTTCAAATCTTCCCACTTCCAAGTAGGAGTGCTAATGTCTTGGGATAAACCTCCTGATTTCTGATGCTCAACTTTCACTTGTTGACTATTAGGACACTTAATCACAAATTCAGTAATACCCTCTTCATCCCATTCCACCAATAGACCTCCCGTAGATCACGGTACATCTTGGTGGCTCCCAGGTAAATGGAATACCGAGAACTGTGGACTTCTGACAAGATCTGTTCCCTCAAGTCATCAACATTAGGAACACACAAATGACCTTGATATCTAAGTAAATCATCTCCCCCTTGGGAGAAAGCCTCAACGGATTTCTTAAGCACCGCTTCTTTTAAGTCAACCAAAATTGGATGAAGACCTTGCTTAGCTTTCACATCCGCCACAAAAGAGGATTCCGAGCCGTTGTGAACCATAACACCACCCTTGGTAGAATTCACTAACTGAACACCCAACCGGGCCAATCTATGAACATCGCGAACCAACTGTTTCTTATCTTCTTCAATATGAGCAACACTACCCATGGATAACCGACTAAGAGAATCCGCCACCACATTAGCTTTATCGGGGTGATAGAGAACACTCATATCATAATCTCTCAATAACTCAAGCCACCTTTTTTGGCGAAGATTTAGATCCTTCTGATTAAACATATATTGCAAACTCTTGTGGTCGGTAAACACATCTACATGAACACCATACAAATAATGCCTCTAAATCTTTAAGGCAAAAACAACCGCCGCTAGTTCAAGGTCATGGGTAAGGTAATTCTTTTCATGAATCTTAAGTTGCCTTGAGGCATAGGCAATGACTTTCCCATTTTGCATAAGCACACACCCTAGCCCAATTCTCGAGGCATCACAATAAACAACAAAACCATTAATCCATTCTGGTAAACCCAACACCAGAGTGGAAGTAAGTCTATCCTTCAACTCTTGATAACTCTTCTCACACGCTTCGGACCATATGAACTTAACTCTCTTTTGAGTCAAAGCCGGCAAAGGAGAGGCGATCGAAGAGAACCCCTCAACAAACCTTCTGTAGTAACCAGCTAAACCCAAGAAACTTCTAATAACCGAAGGGGATAGAGGTCTAGGCAAACTCTTGACCGCATCCGTCTTCTTAGAATCTACCTCAATACCCTTACTTAACACAATATGACCAAGAAAAGCTATAGACCTAAGCCAAAACTCGCATTTACTAAGCTTTGAAAAGAGTTGTTGGTCATTAAGAATTTGCGATACGATCCTCAAATGATCAACATGCTCATTCTCACTTCTTGAATAGATCAATATATTATCAATGAACACAATTACAAACATGTCAAGGTATTGTCTAAACACTCTATTCATCAAATCCATAAATGCCACCAGAGCATTAGTCAACCCAAACGGCATTACCAAAAACTCATAATGACCATACCGAGTTTGGAAAGCCTTCTTCGGAATATCATCTTCTTTCACCCTCAATTGGTGATAACCCGACCTAAGGTCAATCTTAGAGAAATAACATGTTCCTTGAAGTTGGTCAAATAAATCATCTATCCTCGAAAGAGGATACTTATTCTTAATGGTCACCTTGTTCAACTGACGATAGTTAATACACATACGAAGAGACCCATCTTTCTTTCTAACAAACAAAACTGGAGCACCCCCATGGAGAGATACTCGGTCGGATGAAACCCTTATCAAACAAATCTTTCAATTGTTCTTTCAACTTCTTTAGTTCTGCCGGAGCCATACGGTAAGGAGGAATAAAAATAGGTTGTGTATCTGGGAGAAGTTCAATACCAAAGTCTATTTCCCTTTCAGGAGGAATACCGGGTAAATCATCTAGGAACACTTCCGAAAACTCATTACCAACGAGAACCGACTCAAGAGCAGGGGTTTCAGAATCCACATCCCTCACCCTAACTAGATGGTATATGCAACCCTTAGAAATCCTCTTTCTAGCTTTAATACAAGAGAGAAACTGACCCTTGGGCATAGAATTTCCCTCTTTCCGCTCTAGGACAGGCTCATTCGGAAACTGAAACTTCACTACATGAGTTCTACAATCAATAGAAGCATAACACGAGTGCAACCAATCCATACAAAGGATAACATCAAAGTCTAACATATCAAGCTCTACCAAGTCAACAAAAGTAACTCTATGGGACAAGGAAACGGGACACTTTCTATAGACCCACTTAGCCAAAATAGAATCACCAACAGGAGTAGAGATAGAAAAAGGATCTAACAACACATCCGAAAGAACATCAAATCTCATAGACACATATGGCATCACAAAAGACAAGGTAACACCAGGATCAAGTAAAGCATAAACATCAAGTTGGAAGACTTTCAACATACCGGTAACCACATTGGGAGAACCCTCTTGTTCACCACGAGTCTGAAGTGCATAGAGTCGGTTTTGCTTGAGAGCATTGGAACCCCAACCACTAGGAGGATCTTGCTTGCCCTCTCTTTCTTTAGCCGTAAGCCTTGGGCAATCCCTCATTTTATGACCACTTTTACCACAACTGAAGCACCCATATGTGCCTGCTAGGCACTTACCCTCATGCTTCTTTCCACACCTAGCACAAGTAGACATAGGCAATGGAGATCCACTACCATTCCCTCCTTGAGGCTTAGGGTTAGACACCCTATCTTTGTTGAACTTAGGAGGAGCATTGGAGGAACCTTGATCGGAGAACCTTTGTCAAAATCTAGAACGACCATGTCCATAGGACTTGCATGAGAGAAATTACCATCACCGGTTTTATCCCTCTTTGTCTCCCTAGACTTTTCCTTAAGTCTCTCCTCTTCGATCTGTTGAGTATGAACCATGAGATGGGATATGTCCATGTCATTAATGAGCATGGCGGTACGGCATTCTTTAACCACCATTTCGGACACACCCGAAATGAACTTACTCATCCTTGCCCTAGGATCGGCACCATTGTTGGGGCATATTTCGAAAATTGTGTGAACTTCAAAGCATATTCCCTTACACTCATAATCTTTGACGAAGGTTGATTAACTCAAGCACTTTTTCTTCCCTCATCTCAAGGGAAAAGAACATATCAAGAAAAGCACCTTAAACTTCTCTCAATCAAGAGGACCCGCATCTTCCAGCCTTCTTTCTTTCCATTGATTGTACCATATTTGAGCCACACCCTTAAGTTGATAAGCAGCCAACTCTGCCTTTTCCACCGGCGTTACTCCTATGATCATCAACACCTTGTAGACCTCATCAATGAACTCTTGAGGATCTTCCTCAACCTTAGAACCATGAAACTCCAGAGGATTCATCCTAGTAAAGTCCCTCACTCTAAATGTCGTCGTACCCATATTTGGGTTCACGGGAACCGTAACCTCCCTATTGTCTTGGGCTGTCACGGCTTGAGACAACACTTTAAAAGTAGCCCTAAACTCCACATTAGTCACTTGCTCGGCCAAAGGATCGACCGGAACTTCAGGAGCTTGGAAAGGAGCTTCTTGTTCCTCATTCTCCCTCACATTCCTTCTAGCTTAAGCTCTTTGAGTAGCCATGTCCTGTAGTGCATCGGATAAGGATTAGGAGAGAGACCTTATAGAGATAAACTCTATCGCACGAATTTAGAGTAATGAAAGAAGTAGAGTTTCCTAAACATCTTGTAGCCTCTCATTCATAAATGTGGCACGCTTCACACTCATGAACAAGACTCTAGTCGACGTGGCTTATGAGAAATCCTAGGACCATTCTAAACCTTGTGCTCTGATTACCAAGTTTGTCACGATCCAGGGGTACACCCTAGATGTAACATGGCGTATAGAACCCTAAGAGACCCCATACAAGCCACTTGGTATTTATAACATAAGAAATAGAACAATAGAGGTAAAGACAACATTTCAAGTCTAAAAGTTTTATAAAAATAAAGTGGAAGTCTAAAACACTTGTCTCATTAGCCATCTAGTACAATAGAATGAAATTGGGCCTAGCCCATACATCATGTCCAAAACTGGAAATAAAAAGAAACTAAGAATAATGAAAGTCAATCCTCGAAGCATGAGGACTCACCAAGCTCGGAAACCTCACAACCACTAGCCAAGAAACTGAGGACCCTGACTGTCGGACCCTACATTTGGAGAAATGAAGGCAAGAGTATGTGTTAGTACAAAACAATGTACCAAGTATGATCGCTATGCATAAAACATTTAAATCATGCTAAAAGAGGACATTTCATGACATCCAATTGACCAAGCTAAAACATGATAAGAGGAGTTAGAAGGCATAAGTCATAAAACATGGTCAATGCAAGCTAACATCTTTGAATCCTTTGAACACATATGAGATACTTCTTGAAGTAACCTTAGTTCATTATTATTGTGGGAAGTAGTCTTAACCGACATAGAGACCATGTGAGCTATAACGTGATCCCCCGGTGTCTCCCACACCGAAAAGGGTTATCCTACTTACCAAGGTAAGGACCATGAACTTCTAGCTTAAGTGGATCCACTAGCTAATGTCTATCTAGACAATCATCCTATGGGGGCACATAGATAAGGGATACGGAGATTGCTTCTAGAAACTCAGCCTCTACTAATGGGAGAGCTTCCATCTGAATATCCTCCCAGTGCTAAGCATAAATCCCACAGAATATTCATTTCTTACTTATTCTTATTATCCATGGAAGGGCACGTCATCTTGCGAATCCAAGCTAAGTCATAAGTCATCCATGGAAAGGTATCATTCAATAACCAATCCAAGCTAGGTTTCATTAGGATAGCTCTTTATCTTTGATTCAATTAGGTGAGAAGACCTTTCAACCTTAGAATCCTTATTATGTGAGAAAACCTTTAACAATCATGTTTTCATGTGTATATGAGAAAATCATTTCAACAACACCACAAAAACATCATCATTAATACTTTACTCTCAAAGCATCCTTAAAACATCTGCATAGATATCATAAGAACATGCATACATCCACAATTTACCTTCCAAGTTTCAAAACCCACTTTCAATCATCAATATTTAGAAAACATGGGTTAGATATGGATTTCATCATAAATTCATGTAATTTTATCAATACATGCTTGATTTCATAAAACTCTTCTCTCATAATCAAAATTCCACATCATATGATCATAACTTAGAAAACATGGGGATTTCATAGGTTCATAGGGGGATCATCATAAAATCATAGTATTTCATCAACTCATGCATAAAAGATCATAATTCAATCATTTAAACTAATAATCAAGAGAACCCATGGCAATTGAAGAAAACCCTAACTCAATTGGGGATTTCTAACTTTGAAAATAGGAGAATTTGGGAGACTTGAATTGACACCCTATGTTGAATCCTTCTTCTTCAAGCTTCCTAGAGAGAGAAATATTTTGGAGAGGAGACTTGTTCTTTTTTTAGAAATTTGAGAGAATAATTTCTATTGGGGAAATTTAGGGTTTAAAATACTTATATAGGGGTCTTAGTGAAAGGTAAAACGACATAGTATTAGGATAGACTTATTAGGACAAGACCCAACTTCCCCTAAAAATAATTGGCGACCTACCAACGACGCCTTGGACCGACGGACCATGGTATGACCGACAACCTGTCCTATTGGTTCGTCGTTTGGGTCAGAGAGTGGATTTAGGGGTCATGATCCACGGACCGCCAACCACGGACCGTGGACCCAACGACGTTCCGTTGGTCCGGCCGTAGTTCATGGTCCCTTGACCCCCTTTAGGGTAGCCTTTCCATGGACCAGACCCACGGTCCGTAGCTCAGTCCACGTGCCATGGTTGGCCTCCATCGGATGGCACCAAAAGCTTGGGAAACTTGCTATTTTTCACTTCTCGAATCCGGGGTGTTACAGTGATGTTGCTTATGAGTTGGCCCTACCTTCTTCTTTTTAAGCTATTCACCTAGTTTTTCATATATCGATGTTGTGCCAATATATTCTTGATAAGTCTCATGTGCTCTAGTATGATTCAGTTAAGTTGGATGACTGTGTCACCTTCGTAGAGGAGCTAGTTGATATCCTTGTCAGAGATGTGTGGTGGTTGCGTTTGAGAGCCACTCCTATGGTGAAGGTCTGTTGGAGGCATCTTCCAATTGAGGAGGCTACCTAGGATACCGAGCTTGAGATGCGAGAGCAGTTTCTCAGCTTGTTTGAGCCTTCAGGTAGTTCTTGACTCTTACTTTCACGGACGAAATTCCCTTTTAGTAGGAGTGAACAAAGTTGAATCGCAAATCGAAACCAAACCATAAACCGAGTGAAACCCAAAAAAACCCGACTAGTTGTTTGGTTTGACTTAGTTTGGTATTGAAAAAAAAAAACCCAACTGTAATTGGGTTGATTTGGTTTTAACTAAAAAGAAAATCAACCCGAGACCAAACCAACCCAATATTTTACATATATTTTTAATTTTATTTTATATGAAAAAATATTTATCATTATATAATTTATATATTTTTCTTATATTTCTTAAAACTTAATGTTTAATATTAGTTTGGACTACATAGTTAAGCCCACTACTTGTTTTTAAGGATAAACAGAAGCCCAAATCAAATATACAATTCAACTATATCTCTATCCTCTCTCTCAGTTAACAAAAGTCAAAAACTCAAAAAGCAACCCTTCATCTTCAAAGTGTTAACTATTAGGGCACACATTGAGGTCATCTTTTTCGATTCTAGTTCAAATCATCATCAACTCATCTTAATTTGGGCAACTCATAGCTACCAACTCGTCTCTTAGATATTGTTCTTTTGTTGCCATTATCAACAACACCACAATTTTGGGTATTTGAACCATAGATATAAACCTAAAAATTGTAGTGTGTTGCTTGGTGCCCATATCTATGGTGTGTTAAGCTTAGCAACAACATGGTGAAGATGATGATTTTTTTATATGGAGTTTCACTTATTTCTCTCTTTACTTATGTTGTTTCAATGCAATGAAAAAGGGGGGCACAAGTGTTCGACTCATTGCTTTTGGTTCCATTTGTATGGGGTTTTTTGTACCGTAAACATTATGTGAGGGTATATGTTAAAAATAGTCCGGAGATATGAGGAAAAGCATGTGATAGAGATAAAGATTTAAGAGACTGTATTAGATCTTGGTAGCAGTAGGATACACCAAACTTTTCTAGCCAAACATTTTTTACTATATGTGCATCTATTTTGTTTTCAAAGTGAAATATACTTCTAAGTCCTATGCACAACACGTGAATGGAAGTCTTGTTGAAACACAATTTTGTATCAGAAAACTAATAACTATTGTTATGTATGTACATCAACTCTCTTTTAAGATGGAAACTACACCTTTTGTAATGGATGTGGAGGCTATTATCACATTCCTTCAACTATGCCAGCAATATCTCAACAACAAGGTGAAGTAACTCCTCGTCGACGCACACCTCCTAAAAAGCAAAAAAGAGTAGCTTCTAGTAGCTCCTAACTCTAGAAATACAGGTTGAGAAACATCTCAAACTTGGGATCATTTCTCCAAGTTTATTGCTAAAGGAGGTAACTGTAGGACAAAATGCAATCATTGTCCTAAACCTTTGCTGCCAAAAGTACCAATGGGACGACTACGTTATGCACACATTTCACTGTGAAATGTCTCAAGTCTCCATTTAAGTCGATTGATAAGAGGAAAACCACATTAAAACCTATCAAAAGAGGTTGACCAGAAGGTGGTTCCACTGAAAAATGGGGTGTTTAATATGGATGAAATTAAGAAAGCAGTTGCTGAATTTGTAATCATTGATGAGCAAACATTTAGAGACGTTGAGGGAGAATGATTCAAGAAATTAATGGTTAAATCCTTTCCAAATTTTGAAGTACCTTCTCGTGTAGCTATTGCTGGACACTGTTTAAGGATTTATAAGGAAGAGAAAAAGCGTAAGGATCTTATCAAAAACCAACGTGTTTGTTTTACCCGTGATACATGGACGTCAATACAAAATTATACTTATATGGTCATCACTGCACATTGGATTGATGATCAATGGAATCTACAAAAGAGAATTCTTAATTTTTTTCAAACACTAGATCACAAAGGTAAGACTATTGCTAAGGGGATTGAGGATTTCTTATTAGGTTGAGGCATTGCGAACTTGTTTACAATGACCTTGGATAATGCAACCACAAATGATGCTGCCATTAAGAGTTTAAAGGGGTGTATTGAAGATTGTAAAGAAGTAATGTTTGAAAATGAGTTTTTACACATTAGATGTAATGCTCATATTTTAAACCTGATAGTAAAAAAGGGGTTAAATGAATAAATTGAGCTCATATCTCATATAAGAATTGCAATGAGATATGTTAGGTCTTTTGCTTCAAGATTTTCTACTTTCAAGTTATTTGTTGAGAAAGCTAAGATTGATACTCGTGGTCTGGTTGTTGAGACTAGATGGAACTTGACATACACAATCTTGGATAAAGCTTTGAAATTTGAAATATCTTTTACAAGAATGTATGTGGATGGCCAGAATTATCAAAACCAATGTTGAGAAATATGTACAATAACAAATAATCCATCAGCAGATGATTGGAAGAATGTGAAAAGTGTTTGTGAAGTTTCTTAATATTTTCTATCATGCAACTTTGAAATTTTCGGGCAGCTTATATTCTACTTTGAACTCTTTCTTTCATGATTTTTCAATCTTTGAAATGATATTATCAAGTATACTAAACATAATGATCTCATTTTGGTTGATATGGCAAAAAGAATGAAATCCAAGATGGATAAATATTGGGGTAAGTTTGAGAGTATGAATATGTTACTGATTGTTGTTGTTGTGTTGGATCCTAGATACAAGATGCCATATGTAGAGTACATTCTTTCTATTACATATGGATCTTTGTTGGGAAAAACTAAAGTCTAAAGATGTGATTGATATTTTGAATCTCTTATATAATCACTACAATTGTTCTTGCTCTGAAGATTCTAATGAAAATATTGAAGATGATACTTGTGTGATCGGTGAACCTAGTGATTTATTGCAATCTCAGTGGGAAAACCATATGGAAAAAGAGGGATTCGCTCTAAAAAAATCTGATCTGGACCTATACTTGAAAGATGATGTGGTGAAGATCAAGGATTTAAATATTTTTGAGTTGGTGGAAAGTTTCATCTGGTAGATACCCAATTGTTGCAAAAATTACTAAGTATATCCTTTCTATTCATGTTTCTACTGTTGCATCTGAGTCAACTTTTAGTACAGGTGGTTGAATTCTTGATAGTTATTGAAGTTCTTTATCTCCAAAAATGGTAGAAGCACTTATTTGCACTCAACATTGGCTACGATCGCCTTCTAAAGAATGCAAGATTGAAGATATATGAGAGGAAGTCATTATAAAATATGACTATGCTTTTTAATTTATATATTGAAGAACATGAAGAAGGTACTTTTATATATTCAAATCATTATTAAATATGACTATGATTTTTAATTTAATTAGTATTCAATTTGTTTCTATTCTTTCGGAATATCCAGACTCACCTTTGAGGATTGATTAGCCAGTTGATGTGCTTTAATTTCACTACATGGAACCAAGTATCAATTCATTCTTATGTGATTGTTGACTGCCAAACTAGTGTTTACTATAAATAGTAATATGAGTGATAACGCTCAACTACACCTCATCCAATACTAGGTGTAGGGGATCGCAATTTAGTATAAACCAACAAAGAGTTTGGGTCGATCCCACAGGGAGTGATATAGTAGAGAATTCAAATATGAAGTTGTAAACGTGTTCTAACTGATCGTAGGAACAAGAATTTTCGTAACAAGAAAAGTAAACCGCAAGGGGTTGACAACAAGTGTCAAATGGGGGTTTAAGAGTGTCAATCAACAACCACAAAAACAAAGGAGTAATCAAGTATAAAGGGATACTTGGAGATGTGATCAATTAATTGCCAATTTCGCTATACGGGTGATTATTAATTACCAAAGTTTACTGAATCTTAATGGGTAGGCTAGGCTTTAGATGTGATAGTCATCTCTCAATCAACTACCACGAATCAAGTGAGTTCTCTCGAACCTCAACAAGCATCAAATTATGAACAACACATTACCTCAATTCATCTACTTTCTCGAGCTAGATAGGTAGTTTCGAATTAAGATTCACTCTCTCGAGCTGAACCCATAACAACCCAACCACTATAATCATCAATCGATAATCTTAATTCTAAAACCTCTCTATCAAGCAAGCATAGAATACTAAGCCAGAATTGCATTCTTCAACTACAATTCATAAATTAAACTTCAATTACCAATCAAATCCACCTCAAAACAGCAATTAAATCGGTAATTACCAATACCCATAAGATAATTAAGGCAATTAGTCACATAATCACACCCCCAAGACTGAGGATTTTAGCTACACATCATAAAAAGTAAGAAATCAATACCAATTATGTTGTCCATAGCTTGTTATTAATCTTCGAGTCTTTACAATGCTTCAATTTAGCTTCAATTCCAAAACCCAATTTAAAATCTACTAGAAAACTCTTCAAAAATAAGCAAAAACAATGTTTCAATTAAAAACTCGCAGTCTAACAATGATAGGATCCTCTTTTATTTTCTTAAAAATCAATTTATACGTTCTCAAAATTTGTCCTTTGGGGTCATTCAGCGGTATAAGTCGAGTGTCACCAAACAAGTCGGCAACTCGCCAAATGCTTCTCTCCATCGCCTTTTTATCTTGCGTTATCACCATTTTGGTGCTGTAATATTGGGCAGTCGAGGTCGGGATCGCCGACCTAATCGGTGATGCGCCATTTGTCCTTTCTGATCGCCGTTTTTGCTTGTGTCTTCACCAACAGTTCTGTAACATTAGGCGATCTGAGCCTCCTTCGCCAATCAAATCAGCGTGTCACCGAATGTTGTGTTACCTTGCTCAATTGCTCTTCTCCAAGGGTTGGCACTCTATAACTTTAGGCGAGCAAAGGGACTACTCGGCGAATCGCCGAGTGTCTTCCGCGATCCTCATCTTTGCTTTTCTTCTTTATTTTTTCGATTAATGTTCTTGCATTGCTCTTTTGTCTTTCTAGCTACAAATCAACATTTGAACATCAGTTTAGAGCATAAAATAGGCATCGAGGACACTAATGTTATGAATAACAAGCCCTAGATGAGTCAAAATCCCAGAATCATCAACACCCTTAACTTAAACTTTTGCTTGTCCTCAAGTAAAACACATGATCAATCAGTTCAATAAGGATGTCTACAAACAATACTACTCAAGACTCAACATGAATGCACGCAAGAGGATAAAACTACTCATGCAATGTTCAATTGTGCACTCTAAGTTTTAAACTGTGACTAACCATCGTCAAAAAGAACTCAAGCTCACAATGCTTGCTTCAAATGCAAGTTTAAGCTCAATAAAAGTATTCAAATGCCCTCACGCCAAGAATGATTTTGTGCTCACACAAAACTCATCTATAACTTACAATTTCGGAATCAAATACAATTCTCACACTCCCAAAGATAAACACATGCATGACTCTATCCATAAGCTTGCCCTTATTTTCCAATCAACATTATTTTCAGCTCACTCAAGATCACAAAAGTTTTCCAAGGCTTGTAACATGGCTGAGTGTAAAGGTATCATCATTTTGGTTTAGTGACTTCTACCTTCATGAAGTATGGCCTGCAATTTACTTTTTCTCTTTCTCTTTCACACTCTATGATGTTCAGAATCCACCCTATTGTTCACTTAAGCATGACTCATTGGATACCCCATTTCTTTTGCTCATTTCACAAGCTTTATTTCACAAACTCTTCTCTTTTTAAATATTTTTTGTTTTTCTTTTCTTTCTCTCTTTTTTTATATGGAGGGGTTCCATCTTTTTCAACATGATCCTTCAAGGGCGAATTTTTCATACTTCTTAAATTTCCTCCTTTTTTTACCACACCCCCAACTTAAACTTTTGGCCTAAGTTGGCTATCCAAACGAACCAATACTTCATGAAGGATAAAGGTGATGGGAAAAAGGGTCAAAGTTGTTCAAATTTCTTCCAAAGAAAAGGATAGGCTCAAATGGGGCCAAGCTAGGTTCACACTCTCACAAAGTGGTCAAAAAGAGGTATAAGATCAGATTTTTTTTGTTCACTCTTCACAAATTTTTCCCAAGATCATTTCAATCGCTTGCTTACATCAATCAATTGGACTAACGGGGCAAGTTCTAGGTATCACCAAGCACATATTTCAAGACAACCTCACCACACATGGTATTCGACACAATCATCAAACAAGACTCTATAATTCTCAGCTAGCGTGCAACGATCATCACAAGAGATCAACTCAACAATCGGCTAGTCACAACGAGATGCTAGGAGTTCACATATGACCTATGTAACTCAATTTGCCTCATCGTGGCCGCACACTCATGTCGTTCAATTAAGAGCATTATTCAAGTCATTGGTATTGATCACAACCGACACTCGAAATTGCAAGAGAACAACCACATTCAAACACATCAAGAGGTGGTATTCAGAACAAGCCCCCCCACCCCCACCAAAAACAAATGACATTATCCTCAATGTAAAAAAAATAAAAAAAACAAGAAATAAAGACAGAAGTAAAAAGAAAATAGCACTAAATGAAAAGAACAGGGTCAGGAGGACTATTCACTATTTGGCCAACCGGTGAAGGTTTATGGAGAGCGCCGAACCACTCGGCGCACCGCCGAACTACATGAAGCTTGCCAAAATTAACAGAACACTGGCTCTGCAGTTGGGACCAAAAGGCAATTGAAATCGGGCTCGATGAACCGCTGTATCAGCATGAGGCACGCCAAAATTTCTAGAACACGGGCTCTACAGGAGGACTAAAGGGCAATTGAAATCGGGCTCACCGAACCTCATCGGTGCACCGCCAAGCAGACTGGCCACTTCACTAAATTTTCCAGAATAATGGTTCTACAGTCAGGCACAAAAGGTGAACCAAATCGCGACCGCTGAACCACTCGGCGGACCGCCAAAATGGTCTTGCCATTGCACAAGCACCCATCCCTGCACATTCAGTACACATTATTCGAAATCAAATAAAGCTTGGGTTACCTCCCAAGAAGTGCCTTATTTAACGTCGTGGCACAACGTGGAAATGCTTTCAAGCATCTTCCAAATACACCACTTCAATTACCGATATCTTATGACATTCTCCAAAATAGAGTTTCAGACGCTGCCCATTCACCTTGAAAGCTGGACCATCTATACCTTCAAATTCAATTGCCCCATTCGTGAACACCCGAGTTACTTTGAATGGGTCAGACCACTTCTATCTGAGTTTACCCGGGAAAAGTCTCAAGCGAGAATTATAGAGCAAAACAAAATCACCAACTCAGAACTCTCGCTGAAGGATCTTAGCATCATGCCACTTCTTCATTTTCTCCTTATAAAGGGCTGAACTTTCATACGCCCTCAACCTAAATTCCTCCAACTCATGAAATTGATTTACTCTTCCTTTCGAAGCATTCTCACAATTCAGATTTAACGCCTTCAACGCCCATAGCGCCTTGTGCTCAAGCTCAATTGGCAGGTGACAAGATTTTCCAAACACCAACTGATATGGGGACATGTCAATTGGTGTTTTGAAAGCACTGTGATATGCCCAAAGAGCATCATCTAGCTTCCGCGACCAATCTGTCCAATTTGCATTCACTGTTTTTGCTAGAATACTTTTGATCTCTCGATTTGAAACCTCAACTTGGCCGCTTGTTTGTGTATGATATGGTTTTGCGACCTTATGCTTTACTCCATATTTGCCCAACAGCGATGCAAACAGTCGATTGGAAAAATGAGATCCTCCATCACTGATAATAGCACACGGGGTACCAAATCTTGCAAAAATGTAGTTCTTTAAGAACTGTACAACACTCTTCCCCTCGTTGTTGGGTAATGCCATAGCCTCCACCCATTTAGAAACATAATCAACCGCCACCAAAATGTACTTGTTTCCAAAAGAGCTCACAAACGGACCCATGAAGTCTATTCCCCAAACACCGAACAATTCAACCTCTAGAATGGGATTAAGGGGTAGCTCATGCTTTCTTGATACCCCTCCTTGCTTTTGGCGTTGTATGCATCGTTTAACAAAACCATGTGCATCTTGGTAAAGGGACGACCAATATTATCCACTTTGAAGCACCTTGGCGGCTATTCGCACACCGCTATGATGTCCACCAACAGGTGACGCGTGACAAGCATTTAGAATTTCATCCACTTCCCCTTACGGTATAGATCGCCAAATTATATGGTCTGCACATTCTCTGAATAGATATGGTTCATCCCAAAAATACCTCTTTACATCAAACAAGAACTGCTTTCATTGGTAGAAGTCATACACTACATAGTTAGCAAGGTCAGCATACCAAGGTATGAGATTAAGAGTGGCAGTGACTACCTGCTCATCTGGGAATGAGTCATTTATGTCTAACTCAAGCTTTTCTTTCTTCTCTGCCTCCAACCTAGATAGGTGATCAGCCACATGATTTTCACAACCTCTTTTATCTTTAACTTCAAAGTCGAATTCTTGAAGTAACAACACCCATCTTATCAATCTCGGCTTTGCATCTTTCTTCACCATTAAGTACCGCAGCATTGCATGATCAGTGTGAACTATAACTCTAGTGCCCAGCAAGTATGCCCTGAACTTCTCAAATGCATATACCACAGCAAGTAGTTCCTGCTCAGTAACAGTGTAATTATGTTGTGCTCTATTTAGCGACTTGCTGGCGTAGTAGATTGGATGAAAGATCTTGTTGCGCATCTGCCCTAACACAACTCCCAGAGCAATACCACTCGCATCACACATCACTTCAAATGGTTCGGACCAATCTAGGCTAATGATCACTAGGGTAGAGATTAGCTTTTCTTTCAAGCACTCGAAAGCTTTGGAGCATGCATCATCAAAGATAAACTTCACCTCTTTCTCCAATAGCTTGCACAATGGGTGTGTAATTTTTGAGAAGTCTTTGATGAATCTCCGATAGAATCCTGCATGACCCAAGTAACTCCGAACACCTTTTACACAGATAGGTGGTGGCAGCTTCTCAATTACCTCAATCTTTGCTTTGTCCACCTCCAATCCCTTCTGTGACACCTTGTGGCCTAGAACTATGCCTTCCTTAACCATGAAATGGCATTTTTCCCAATTTAGGACTAGGTTAGTTTCTACGCACCTTTGAAGGACTTGCCCAAGGTGTGCCAAGAATGTTTCATATGAATCACCCACGACTGAGAAGTCATCCATGAAGACCTTCATTGAGCCTTCCACCATGTCTGCGAAAATCGAAAGCATTCAGCGTTGGAATGTCGTCGGAGCATTGCACAACCCAAAAGGCATCCTCTTGAAAGAAAAAGTCCCATAGGGACATGTAAAAGTGATTTTCTCTTGATCTTCCGGTGCAATGGAGATTTGGTTGTACCCGGAATAGCCATCTAAGAAACAGTACAATTCACGCCCCGCAGTCCTATCAAGCATTTGGTCCATAAATAGCATTGAAAAATGATCTTTCTCAGTCCATGAATTTAGCTTCCGGTAGTCCATGCATACTCTCCAACCAGTGACTGGCTTCATAGGTACAAGTTCCCCTTTTTCATTTGGGACCACCGTGATGCCTCATTTCTTTGGTACACATTGTACGGGACTTGCCCATTTGCTATCCACAATAGGGTAAACCACGTCTGCGTCTAGCCAATTGATGATCTCTTTCTTCACTACTTCTTGCATGGGTGGGTTTAGTCTTCTTTAATGCTCCACACTTGGTTTGCATTCACTTTCCAATTGGATTTTATAAGTACAAATCTCAGGTGGAATATCTACAATATCAGCAATTATCCATCTTTTGGCCTTAATATAGCATTTCAACACCTCAAGAAGCAACTTCACTTGCCACGCAAGCAAATCCGCTGCAATGACAACGGGTAAGGTATTATTCGCCCCCAAAAATGCATACTGAAGATGAGATGGGACCACTTTCAACTCAAGCTTTAAAGGTTCCTCCGTGGATGGTTTCGCGGGAGGATTCTCTCAATTTTTCAGATCAATATCAAGCTTCAATGGATTTCTTGAGCATGCACCTAGTCCCGATAGAGCAGCCACTACTTCGTCATACCCTTGAACGTCATCCATACCATAATTCGAGAGTACAACAGCAAGGGGTTCACCCATACACATCATTTCACTCACGCTAGCCACTACTTCATCAATCGCATCAATCATTGAAACCACATGAATTTCACTAGGTTGCTTCATCGATTTGCACACATTGAAGGTGACCTCCTCATCATTTACCCGAAACTTCAACTCACCACTTTCAACATCCACTAGATCTCTTTCGGTTTCCAAAAATGGTCTACCCAAAATAATAGGTACCTCCGCATCAATCTCACAATCCTAAATAACAAAGTCGGCCGGAAAGATAAATTTATCCACCGTTACCAATATATCATAGAGTATCCCAATGGGGTGTTTGATTGACCGATCAGCCATAAGAAGCCACATTGTTGTGGACTTTGGTTCACCCAGCCCAAGTTGCTTGAAGATAGCATATGGCATCAAATTAATACTCGCCCCCAAGTCGCATAACGCTTTGTCAAACTGCAGCATCCCAGTGGTACATGGGTTAGTAAATGTCCCCGGATCTTCTTTCTGTGTGATCACATCACTGATCATAACGGCACTACAATTGTGGGAGATCTCAATAGTTTTGAAATCCATATTTCTTTTCTTAGTAACTAGCTCCTTCTTGAATTTAGCATATCCCGGCATCTCCAATAATGCTTCTAATAAAGGAAGGTTTATTGAAAGTGTCTTGAACACAGATAGAAATTTCTTGAACTTTTCATCTTCATTTCGCTTTTTGAGCCTTTGGGGAAAAAGAGGGTTGATTTTGGGTAGCGGTTTCACTACCTTTGTAGATGATGCAGCCCTTTCTTTAGCTATTTACAACTCTTCAGTGGTGCTTTGCATTGGACTTTCTACATCCCCTTTATGCATGCTATTCACCAGCGCTTGCGCGGACCTTTCTACCTCAATGGTGTCTTTCTCTTCTTCACTAGTGTTTGTCCCATTATTCACCTTCATATCACCACCTATCATTTTCCCACTTCGTGTTACAACCGCCACATCTTTGTCATGATCAGCCTTTGACTTTGTCGTATACTCATTTGCACTCTCCTCTAATAGCTTGGGTTCTAACTGGGCTGAAAGTTGGCTCATTTGACCTTTAAGTTGCTTAATAGCATCTGCGTGAGAATTTATCTTATTATTTAACGATGAGAAATCAACCTTTATTTCCATTAGCATGTCATCCGACCCTTCAACCTTATCCAAAATGCGCGATAACAATTCATCCACTTGAAGGCTTTCTGAACTGCCCCTAGATTTTGGGTTGTCACCTGTTTGCATGTGATACACCTCATGATTGTCTTCTCTCCTCCAAACTTCACTTTGGTCAGCCCAATCTTGGTTATACTCTCTGCGTTCATCTTCAACAAATGTGTTTCGACCTTGATTCCCACCCGACTTTAAATAGCTTGGGTAAGAACCCTCATCAAGTCTAGACACTCATTTTACCTCTTTGTTTTAATCAACACTCTCTAGTACCTATTTTCTCAACAACTCTATTTGTGACATCATCTTGCTAATATTCTCATCCCGCTCTTTCTCCTTATCAATTTGTTCCTTTGTCATCCTGAAATTCAATAGAGATACTTGGTCCTCTTGAGTGTACCAAGCCCGGTTGATCTTCGTCATTTCGTCAAGAAGGGAGGATGCTACTTTAAATGGTTGTAACATTATCCATCCTCGGACAAGCTGGTCAGCTACTCCTTTGTTCAATGAGTCTAAACTCTGGTAAAAGTATTGTAGTATCACATTAACCGGAAGCCCATGAGTTGGACACTGTAATAGCAACCTTTGAAATCGCTGCCATGTTTCATGAATCGGTTCTCCGTCTACTCTCTTGAAGTTCTGAATATTGTCCCGCAACTTCACCATCTTCAAGGGTGGAAAGAATCTTATGTAGAATGTCTCAGTAAGTTCTTCCCAAGACGCAATGGAGTTCCTCGATAGATCTGCTAACCACTTGGTCACTTCCGCCATCAAAGAAAAAGGGAATAACCTAAGCCGGGCTGATTCTTACGAGATATTCTTGAGAGAGAATGGGCCACATATGTCCACAAAGTTCGAAACATGCTCATGAGGATCCTCATGATCCAACCCTCTGAATACACCTTTCATTTGTAATAGTTGCAGCATCGTGCTTGTCATATGAAATGCAGCATATCCCACGACCGGAGGTAAGAGAATAGAACCTACGCTTCCCTATTGAGATTCATTGGCATTATTCAAGTTGCCAACATCATCTTGGTAGTAAAATTGGTTGAAATTTCTCCCATTAGCACTCATTTTGCCACCTAGTCAAGAGCAGCAAACAACAAGCAAAAGTAAACTGGTTCGACTACAACACAATAAGATCACGACCAAACTTCAATAAAAGAATTCTAAACACCACTCCCTGGCAGCGGCGCCATTTTTGATAATGCTCAACTACACCTTATCCAATACAAGGTGTAGGTGATCGCAATCTAGTATAACCCAACAAAGAGTTGGGGTCGATCCCAAGGGAGTGATATAGTAGAGAATTCAAATACGAAGTTGTAAACATGTTCTAATTGATCGTAGGAACATGAATTTTCGTAACAAGAATAGTAAATCGCTAGGGGTTGACAACAAGTGTCGAATGGGGGTTTAAGAGTGTCAATCAACAACCATAAAAATAGAAGAGTAATCAAGTATAAAGGGATACTTGGGGATGTGGTCGATTAATTGCTAATTTCGCTATACGGGTGACTATTAATTACCAAAGTTTGTTGAATCTTAGTGGGCAGGCTAGGCTTTAGATGTGATAGTCATCTCTCGATCAACTACCACAAATCAAGTGAGTTCTCTCGAACCTCAACAAGCATCAAATTATGAACAGCCCATCCCTCAATTCATCTACTCTCTCGAGCTAGATAGGTAGTTTTGGATTAAGATTCACACTCTCGAGCTGAACCCATAACAACCCAATCACTACAATCATCAATCGATAATCTTAATTCTAAAACCTCTCTCTCAAGCAAGCATAGAATACTAAGCCAGAATTACATTCTTCAACTATAATTCATAAATTAAACCTCAATTACCAATCAAACCTACCTCAAAACAATAATTACATCAGTAATTACCAATACCCATAAGTTAATTAAGGAAATTAGTCACATAATCACACCCCCAAGACTGGGGGGTTTTAGCCACACATCATAAAAAGTAAGAAATCAATACCAATTACGTTGTCCATAGCTGGGTATTAATCTCCGAGTCTTTACAATGCTTCAATTTAGCTTCAATTCCAAAACCCAATTCAAAATCTACTAAAAAAAACTCTTCAAAACTAAGCAAAAACAATGTTTCAGTTAAAAACTCTCACTCTAAGTCGAGTGTCGCCGAACAAGTCGGTGACTCGCCAAATTCTTCTCTCCATCGCCTTTTTATCTTGCGTTATCACCATTTTGGTGCTATAATATTGGGCGGTCAAGGTTGGGATCGCCGACCTGATCAACGATGCGCCATTTGTCCTTTCTGATTGTCGTTTTTGCTTGTGTCTTCACCAACAGTTCTGTAACATTAGGCGATCTGAGCCTCCTTCGCCGATCCAATCGACGTGTCACCGAAGGTTATGTTACCTCACTCAATTGCTCTTCTCCAAGGGTTGGCACTCTATAACTTTAGGCGAGCAAAGGGACTACTCGGCGAATCGCCGAGTGTCTTCGGCGAATCGCCGAGTGTCTTCGGCGATCCTCAACTTTGCTTTTCTTCTTTCTTTTGTCCATTAATGTTCTTGCATTGATCTTTTGACTTTCTAGCTACACATCAATATTTAAACATCAGTTTAGAGCATAAAATAGGCATCGAGGACACTAATCTTATGAATAACAAGCCCTAGATGAGTCAAAATTTTAGACTCATCAATGAGCTAAGGACTAAATATCAAAATGATATGATACATGCTAGATAATTGAATTTTATTCTACTGTAGCTAGTTAATGTCAGTTGGTAAAGCACCCATTTGGTACATAGAGGTTTGCATCTTTGATCATGTTTTGTATTACTGAATGTGATTTTTCAGCTAGACATGAACTTATTTTTATTTCCATGATATTGGACTACTGATTTAGTACACAATGATACTATTGTTTGAAAAAAAAATTCTAGTAATGTATGAACCACCAAAAAAATTTAACTCTACAAAAAGATGGCAAGTTTAGGCAACCATAAACTGCATATTAGAAGCAATTATCTTGAATTAGAAATAAATGGGAAAAATTATCATATATTTTGACCAAAGTGAGTATGAAATAGATGGGGATTTTCAAAATTTACTCCCTGTGTGAAACTTTAAAAGTTCAGATACTTATATGTCACCTCTAAGTATCTTTAAATTATTTAATGTTTCAGATATAGTGGAAGTCAGAAGAAATGAAATTGTCATTACTAATCACACTTCAAGTCTATCTTTATTTATTTGCTAAGTAGGTGTTTAATCCATTGTAATCAACTTAGTTGATTTGTATAGTCTACTTTGCAGATGTAGACTGGTATTTTGGAAAATATGTGTAGAAGTTCTCACTTCAGCAATGTTTTGTTCTTCTAGGTACAAGGTCCTAAGTTGTAAGTAATGATGGTGTAGAATTTAAAGATTTAAATGTAAACAACTCTTATTAACTTTTGATAACAGTATTTTGACTATGCAAATTGTTTAAGCCACAATTTTACTTTCATCAATTTCTCTAATGTACTAGTCTACTAGATTAGTTGTACAATGAATCACAGTTGAAAAGAGGCTTTATGCTCATATTCCATTGCAATCATCAAGAATTATACCGTACATCTAGTTTAGGTTGATATTGCCAATTATAGTTATTTCTTGACCTGATTTTGAGTGATTCGCGTTGGAACTCAGTATTGATATTTTTTTATGGTTTTTCCAAAATAATAATAGTAACTCTTTGAAAACTTTTTTACCAAGTGGAATGGGAAATTGTCAATTGAATCCATGGGTTTGCAATTCCAAAAGAAACTATTGAATGCATTTCTAAGATGAAAAACCAAGTTAGTGTTCAATAGTTTTTTTAAAATTACAGAAATAAAATAGGCATTTTAGTCTTTACCAAAAATATCAAAAAAATAACCCAAAAACCCGAGAAAACCAAATAACTCGAAAAAACCTGAGGTTGAAAAATCCGACTATTATTGGTTTGGTTTGGTTTATATATTTTTAATTAGATACAAATGATTTGATTTGATATTTTAAAAACCCAACCCCGTGATGTACAACCCTACCTTTTAGTAATAGATATTGTGATGACCCTCTAGGGCATTTTTGTGTAGATGCCTTCTTTTTGTCGTTAGAGCATTTCTATAGCGACCCCAATTCATTTATAACTTGTTGGCATTAACAGTACAATCACCTAGTCATTCGTTTGGATTCTCTACAAGTTTCTGTGTTTTGGAGCTTTTGAAACTTGAATGGTTGACTTCAGTCAAAAAACAGGAAGACGACCTCAGAATGATATTTTAACGATTCTGTTAGCTTTAGAACGTCGAGTTTCATCTAGAATGACCCTTTGTGTGGATCCCAAGGCTTCTAGGCTCATTTTAAGCCCTTTTTTGAAGTTGGCTAAAAATAGAGCTTGGGTGTGGGACCCATTTTTTGTCAAGACGACCTTGGTTGAATGTTTTTACTTCTCCATTGTGTCCAGAATATATAATTTGGTGGTATATCATATCTCGTTTGCATGCACGGGGTTCCAAACTAATCCCGAGCACCCGATCGGAGTCTGGTACTTTGCTTAAAATTTCTAGTGCCTGTTGTTGGTGCCCCCACTTTTGCGGCCTTAGCGTCACTTAAGCGGCCTTCTTTTTAGCGGTCAGGGTTATGCTTTAGAGTGGTATGACAGCGAGGCAGCAGCCGCTTTAGTGGCTCTGGCCCGCTTATGTGACCATCGCTTTAGCTACCACGACTTCGCTTTAACGAGCCTGGTCAACTCAGGGCATGTCGCTTAAGCGGCCCTGGCATCGCTTAAGCGACTTATGCTTTAGCGGCTAGGGGCTCGATTTAGTGAGGACCACTTGTCTTGCCCAGCCGCTCTAGCGACATTAGTGGCCGCTTAAGCGACACCTGCAGCTGAAATAAGACTGTTTGGGGGTCTTCTTCCCCATTTTATCAAGTTGTATTTTGGGAATTCTAAGCTCGTTTCTTGGTGATTTCTGATTGTTGTTGCTGGGGAGTGTTAGATCTTTGCGTGGGGACTCTCGAGAGTTTATTGTAGCCTCATTTTGAAGGAAAATTCATTGCTCATATAACCTCAATGGCCTCTTTTGGTGTTTCTTTAGGTTGATTGGTGCATATGTTGATTTCCTTGATTTCCAAACCCTAAATTTTGTTTTTTCTTTGGGACACAAGTTTGGCTAATTAGGACTTTTTGACAAATTCAATTTAGGAGTTCCGGCACGGGTCCCATATTTCCCGTATTGACTCCAACTTAGGTATATATATGTTTTATGTGAATTGAGCGTCTAAATGACCGTATTAACATTGTGATTCTATTTTTGATAGTATGGCAGTGTTCAGAGGTCGTTCAGAATGGAAAAGCTCCGGAACTATGATTTAGAGCGCGCGCGGTCAGCCTTAAGGTAGGCTACGACTTTTTGTTCCTTAAATTGAGCTTAATTATGTAAAAGCATGTTGATTTGTATGAATTTAGGTTGGTTACCTAGTTTATCATGCTAGATTACATAGAATCCATGCTTTAGGCTATTTATCAGGTTTTTGGGATTTAAGCATGTTGTTTATTTACTTGTGATCATTCTTATCTTGTGGTATGCCTTGGTTATTGTTTGTTTGCGGATTTCGAGCATGTTTGGCCTTAGTCTAGGTTAGACTAGTGAGTACCATAGACTTGTGTTATTTGGAGCTACTTGGCCTTAGCTTAGCTCCCTATAGACTGATATATCAGACTTGGGTCATAGAATGATCCTTAGTTAGGTGACAACTCAACTCATCTTGCCCTTATATTCTTTAGTCTTGTCTTTGTGATGAACTTGGCGTGTACACGGTCTATTTGTGGGCTTATCAGTGATTTGGCATTGAATGGTGGAGTTGGAGCTGGAGTGGGTCCATGACAAGTCTAAGGTGGTCCTATGCTATGATTTGGACTAGTGTTGAGATGGAAAAGGATTTGGAGTCATTAGAGTTTCTATTCTACAATTCGAGCCCATATACTCTATTATTAACTCCTGATTTAAGGCTTCCGTATACACTTATTTTCAACCGGTTTTCATCCCCACTCGTATTTCCCTATGATTCGATTAGAGTTTTGAGTGGGAGATCATGATACGTACTTCCCTTTGATCCGATTAGAGTTCTGACTGAGAGGTCCTTTTTCATATCTCTTTTTGATCTGATTAGAGTTCTGACTGGGAGATGTTGTCTTATGTCCCATTTGATCAGAGTAAAGGTCTGACTGAGTGACTTCTTTGGATCCTTGGATGCATGTACCACAGTTGTTGTCCGTAGAAGGCTATGGTAGTGCTAGTAATGTCTTCAAGCTTCAGGTTTAGTTCTTAGCTCTTCTGTGTACCTATCAGGTTTATGGGGTCCGTTTGGATTTTTACTTAAACTTGTGCATGAGTATAGCTTCTTGGTTTAGGGGGGGGGGGGGCTATGTTTATTTAGTTGTACTTATTTCATTTATGCTCTTAGTACACTTGTGTGCACTTCTTTTTTTGCTTTCTACTCTTGACTTTTGTCTGTGTTGAGATTCTATCATTTCATTTTGATATTACTTTCTTGCTCAGTCGGCCTATAATGCTTACTGATTATCTATTATTTTGGTACTCATACTACACTCTGCATATATTTCATAATGCAGATCCGAGAACAAGTTACCAGTAGTGAGATTCAAGCATGTAGCAGCTTCAGCTTCGAAGACAAGGGTGAGCACATGGCGTCCTGGACTTACTTGTCTCCATCTGTATTCCGTTGGCTAGTCCTTTTCTTTTTGAGACAAGGCTTGTATTTTGGGTCCACTGTTGGGACTTGTACTCCTTTATTTTAGAGGCTCCATACTTGTGATTTTCATGTTCTAGGAGGGATCTTATTGTGTGTATGTGTGTGTGTGTATATATATATATATATATTGTTTTATTTCCACCTGATCTTCTATTTCTATTATTTAATTATTGTTTTCGTCTTGTTTCTACTTTTACATTCATTACTTACCGTTCTAGGTTAGCTTACCTATTGATAGTTTATAGTAGGTGTCATCATGACTCGAGAACTCTGGTCGTGACACCTTGACATTGATCTTAGTCAACCTTATTAAGCCTTTACCAATTTCTTCGGTCACCATGTTGCACACCTTGACCTTTTTGAATCCACTACTTTGGCATCCTCGATGTAAGCTAAAAGTCTAAGTTTGGGGGAGAAGAAAAGAAGGAAATTGTGATATAGGAAAAAGCCTAAATTTAGGCGTTTATGCACCAAGAAATGAAAGAGGAATGAGCTAAAAGTGTATAGAGAACCATAATCTTCGATGGAAAAGTGCTTAGCGAACATATGGATGAAAGAACAAAAAGAAAGAAGATAAAACAAATGTGGTGCTAGCTCATGTTGTGCACATACCTCATGTGAAAAGAAAGATGGGTATTTGGATGATTAATTGATGTCATGAATGAGATAAATACGGTGAAAACAAGTAAATGATGTGAATGGTATGCTCAAGGTGTGATGTGATAACAATAGGGAGGTCACTTTGACTAAATGATATCCTACCATTTGCCCAAGCATAAGTTTAACCCTCAAATCCTTAGTGATTCTGTGTTTTGCCAATCTACATTAATTTATTTATATACTAGGCAAGTTATGGTTCAATGTGTGTATGCTTAAATTCTTTTGTGAGAATGAGTGAATTTGCATGATTTATAATCCCTCAAAGTGATATTCATGATTGTGAGTGAGATTTTTTCTTTTGTGAGTGACATTACTTCCTTCAAGTGAATTGTGAGGTCTTTATTTCAATTGAGTTGCATATATGGGATAAATTCGTGTGAATATTTATACAAACCTTAAAGGTTGGTACTATTCGCTTGAGATGCTTTGAAGCTATACTTGAATGAAATATTTTTTCTTAATGTTGCTTGAAAAGTTGATTTCAAAGGAAGATAACATTTGTCTTATGATGATGGTGGAAACAGTTGTAAGTTGTTTTTGTATATAAAGTCTTTTGTTTTTGGTAGTTTGAGTCATAGTTTATAGTTGTACATATCCTATACCGTGTGTGTTTGTGTGTCAATCCTATGCTTTGTGAATGCTTTATATGAGGACAAGCAATAGTTCAAGTTAGGGGGTTTGATGAGTTGATATTTTACTAACTTATTAGACTCTTATTCATGAATCATTGCTTTATTTTATTGCTAATGAAGGAAATTTTAGGCGTTTATTCTTTTGTGTACAAGAAGTTCTTGTAAAATAAAGATTGAAGAATGTGACACAAAATACAGCGGCAAATAACCAACGTCCAATATAAATGCACAGGCATTCCGCCGGCTCAACGCCGGCTACAAAAGGAGAAACTATCTAGAAGCACTTATGACTGACGAAAGTGTATTAGTGTTCCTTCAGTCCAAATCCAGGCATCGCTAGAATGGAACAAAAAAATGGCGTCTCAATCGATGTTGGATGCTTCTACATTGACGTTTTTTTGATGCAACAAAAGTGAGATACAAAAGTTGAGAGGCAAAAATGTACTGGATGCTGAAGATACTTTCTTTGCAAGGTATGAAGGAAAAAATAGGAATCTATGTAATTGTGTACTATTATTTTCTTCTCAAATGAGGATAGTCTAAGAAGTTTTCATTATTGCAAAGTAGAAGATAGAAAATAGACATTACAGAATATTCGTATGCTCAACAAGAAAATCAACAATGTACTTATTCAAGCTTGGATCTAAATTTGATTATCATTGATGAATGAAATGGAGTATTCCTTTGTTGGTATATATTCGATTTTCTTATTTATGAATAGCTAATTTTTTATCTAGGGGGCTTGTGCATGATGTAGGTGTAAATTTTAATGGGTAATGATTAAATAATTCTAAAATCAATTGTATTGCATGTATCTATTGTTGTCTTGAAGTTTTAATCTCCATATAAGTGGTTGCAAACATTGGTTAAATTCTCTAACTCTAATTCGCTTGAGAAAGAAAAATAAGATTGGGTAAGACTTCATTAGTGAGGACTCAAGAAATTAATCATTGAATTAGAGCTAGAGAGAGTCTAATCTGATTGATTTCTCATTTAAGGGTAGAGCTAGAGATAGTCTAACCCACTCAAGAAATGTTTGGTGTTTTATTTGCATGGTCTTGGAGTTCTAAAGAACCCAAGATATACATATTCGTGAGTTTGAGAGAATATTGGATACAATATAGACCAAAGGTTATTCATGTATCGATTGATTTGGAATTAATTAATAAATGCCTATAGATTGAAACCCCATCGCTATTGCACACACCCCCAGTCGTTTTCATCTTGTTGAAATATTTTTATTGTTGACCTCTTAATCGTGTTACTTGAAATTTAAGTTGAAGATTGTGTTTCCCAAATTCCCCCAATTTTACATTCTCGTTTTAAGACATTGTTCTAGTTAGTGTTGAATTGACATAGAACGTATTTCTTTCTGTCAGTCTTTGTAGTTCTATCCCGACTCCTAAATTGGGTATTATTTTTGCAAACGATTGTCTATACCTCAATTGCGAGGTATAGTTCAGTGTTATCACTTACACAAAAGATTACTACTCCCTTAAATCCATATTATATGATTTTTTTTCGCTTTTATGTTTGATCCAAAATAATTTTTTTTTTTAAACAATCAATGAAATATTAATTACTTTATTTCTGAATTTACCCTTATCTTTTTACATAATTAAGAAATCATATTAAATTGATACTTTTTAATTAATGACACTTTAGTAAAAAAGACACATTATTTTCTAGGGCTGAATAATTTTTTAAAGGGGTACAAAACTTAGAACATCATATAACATGAACTTGATAAAGTAAGCAAAATTCTTTGATTCTGTAATAATTAATAGAGTATAAAATACTTAGGGGTTGTTTGATAGAGTATAAGAATAATGCAAAATATAGTGTATTCGTAATCCTTGCATTAGTAATGCTTGTATTAGTTATACTTGCATTAGTTGTGCTGAGATTTTTCTTATACAGTGTTTGATTTTGTGTACTAAAAATAACATGCATTGCATAAATTTTTTTAAAAAAATATTTGTTTACAAAAATACCCTCCACTAATATAATGGAAAACATGTGCAAACGATTTTTAGGAACAATTATGTATTTGACAATGCTAATGCATATATTAGAACTCATTGCATTACTAATGCATAGAAATCCATGGTATTAATCATACACCCCTAAATACACAATAGAGTGTATTACTAATACAAACATTAGTTATACATATGTTGAAAAAGTGTACCAAACAACTAATAATACACAAAGCTAATGCATGCATTATATCCTTCAGTACACTCTACCAAACGATCCCTTAGAGTGTGTTTAGATGAGCTTATAGCTTATGACTTCAAAGAATAATAAAAAAGTTTGGATTAAGAGAGTGTTTGAATTGGCTTCGAAACTGATCAAATCAGCTTTTAAGTTTTTTTTTTTAAAAACTTTTTGGAGTGTTTGACAAATCCATAAAGTGTTTAAAATAAGTTAAAATTTACTTTTAAAAAGCCAAAATTTAAAAGTTGGTTCCCCTATTTTATTTTTTTTGGTTTAAAAGTCATTTATGTTTGACCAATAATTCTACTTTTTTATCCCCAATATTTTTTATAACTCTCATATTATCTTCCTCCTACTTTTTCTTTGCTCTTTCTTTTCTTTTGTTTTTTCCTCCTTTGGCTCTTTTTTCCCTCTATATTATGTTCTCCATCTTTTTTTTTTCTTATAAATTATTTGTGGTAAAGAGGAAATATAATCATTGTTATTTATAAATACAATTGAAAAAATATCTCAACTTTTTCATGTGCTTTATCAAAATTATATATTTTTAAAATTAAAAATAACTTACACATATAAATTAATTTATATTGAAGTTGAAAAGTAAAAATTTATAATAATTAGCATTTTATAATGTTTAACAACTTTTAAAAAAAAGTTTAATAATACTTGTGGACCAAACACATGATCAATTTTTTTTCTGCTCATCATTTCTATTCAAACCCATAAATGCTTTTTTTAAAAGAAGTTTCAGCACTTTAAAAAGTGTTTTTGAAGCATTTTTAAAAAATCACTTTTTCCAATCAATCCAAACATGCTTTAAATGTATCCTAACTTATAAATTTGTCTTACTTTTGATTATTTTAACTTAAAACAAATACTTAAAATTATTTTTATATTACTGAGACATTGCAAAAATGCTTTTAAACTTTTTTTTAAAAAAAAAACTTATAAACTACTTTTCTTTAAACTCTGAAAGATAAAATAGGTCTTTAAAATGGAAAAAAGAAGTTAAAAAATAAAAAAGGAAAAAGTAGTGGTTGGGGAGAAAGAGGAGCGCAGCGTTCAGCATTAGGGCAACGAAAAAAATTCTCTCAGTCATTTGGTCGAACAGTTTGATGATGAAATATAGACTTGTAATTTCCTTGTTCCTTCGTGGTCGTGTCCCTCCCAATTTGCCAACAAGTAAGCTATTTTTTCTTCTTCGATCCACCAGTGGTGTTTTCGTTCCTCATGGTAGTTTCCTACATGGTGCTCTCTCAAGGTCTACTTGTGGAATCAGGTTCTCTACTTTTACTTCCTCAAGCAATTCACATGATGGCAGTGATTATGAACAAGAAGATAGTAATGATACTGACCCTTCACTAGATTATAAAGAACTATATTCAGATTTTTCCGAAGAAGATGTTGAAACAATTGAAGCCATTTTCAAACAACCCGGAACCCATGCTGCTCTAGTGCATAACAAACTTGAGCAATGTGGTGTAAGGCCCATACACAATCTAGTTACTGTCGTTCTTTCTCGTGCACGGAATAATTGGGAAGTTGCATTCACTTTCTTCATATGGGCTAGTAAACAAACAGGTTATGTGCACTCTGTGCGTCAATACCATTCTATGATATCTATACTTGGAAAAATGAGGAAGTTTGACACTGCATGGTCACTCATTGAGGAAATGAGAGGTGGTAAAGATAGACCATCTCTTGTGAATCATCAGACACTCTTGATCATGATAAGGAAATACTGTGCTGTACATGATGTCGGAAAAGCTATCAGTACTTTTTATGCATTTAAACGGTTTAATTTAGATATTGGAATGGAAGAATTTCAAGACCTTTTGTCTGCCCTTGCTCGCTACAAAAATGTAAAAGATGCTGAGCACTTGCTTTTTTGCAATAAGAATGTTTTCCCGTTGAATACCAAGAGTTTGAATATCATTCTCAATGGATGGTGTCTTGCCCTTGATGATTTAAGTGAGGGAAAGAGGATTTGGAGGTTGATGAAGGAAAAAAGGATTCCCCGTGATGTTTTTTCGTATTGTAGTATCATGTCTTGCTATTCGAGGGCTGGTAGACTCAATGTTGTGCTTAAGCTTTTCGATGATATGAAATTGTGTGGGGTTGCACCTGATGTTAAGGTTTATAATGCTGTCATTCATGCTCTTGCAAAAGGCAGGTTGGTTAAACAAGCTAGGAGTGTGATGAAGATGATGGAAGAGAATGATCTCGCTCCAAACGCTGTTACTTATAACTCATTAATCATGCCTCTCTGCAAAGCTCGATTACTAGATGAAGCTCAAGAGATCTTCAATGAGATGATTCAACGAGGCATACATCCTACTATCCGAACTTACCATGCATTGCTTCGTAGCCTGAGGACAGGGGAAGAAGTGTTCGAGCACTTGCAGAAGATGAACACGATGGGATGTATTCCAACTCATGACACTTATATAATGTTAATCCGGAAGTTTTGCCGATGGTGCCAACTTGATAATGTTTTCAAGTTGTGGGATAAGATGAGCAAGATTGGCTTGGACCATGATCGAAGTTCATATATAGTGCTGATACATGGACTCTTTTTGAATGGGAAGCTGGAGGAGTCGTACAAATACTATCAAGAAATGAAGCAAAAAGGTTTACTGCCGGAGCCCAAGATAGATGAAATGCTTCAAGCTTGGGTGGCTAGCAGGAGAGATTCTCAAGAGAATAATGTAACATGTCATCAGGAGAACAAAAAGGTGGTCAAATTTGAAAAAGCTGATAAAGAAAGGGATTTCCGTAAAAAACCTGAAATGAGAAAAGTTATGAGAGAGCGTGGCTTTTCTTTCTGGGATCAGTAGATTCAATGTTGATTATAAAACTACGGTTGGGAATCTGGCTCGGTCACTGTATATACAGGTGCATGAGGTTTCTCTTCTTTTAGATTGTTTTAACAGAATATTCTTGGTTTATTTGGTCTACATGCTGGAAATTTACTGCTAACACAATTTATTACCATATATTTATTTAGACTTTGATAGCAAGAAAGACTATTTGAATATTCACAGATGCTTTATTCCTTTTTTTTAAAATTAAGATTAAGACAAAAGTGATCAATTTTCTTTATGCTTGTCCCTGAATTATAATATTGTCATGATCCGAGTCTACACCCTAGTGTTAAGTTCTGTAGAGAACTGAAAAATATGCACAAGAAGCTGAATCCAAACTAAGAACACATGAGAGAATTTGGATGGAATAGAAAGAGAAATTTGGGGAGAGAATTTTGCTTCATTGAGTAATCAGTTCACAGTTACATGCTTTATATACATAGCTAACTAACTTGTAAACTGAGCACGCCTAACTAACTTGTACCAAATTACGTAACTAACCTCCTAACTGCATTATCAACAGTGTGTTTACATAATGTAGTGTAGTTCCAGCTAATTATTATCAAGGCCCTTTCATACATCTATTTAACCCCTTTACACCCTCCTTCAAGCTAGGAGCTATGAAGACAAAAATGTGATTGCAGACTATCTCTCAAGAAGAAGACCAAGCTAAGCGAGAAATATCAAACAATGATCTATACAAAATCCTAGCTACTTTATCTATCAAGATAGAGAACTTTGGAGATAGACTAACAAAACTAGAAGAAAAAAGTCAGCAGCGTGACTCTAAAAACGCGGAACTACAAAGACAACTAAGTCAGC